>CM031240.1:187089609-187191492 GCA_018340775.1 Taxus wallichiana var. yunnanensis | reverse complement strand
ATATTAATTATAATTTATTTATGTTAGTTTTTTTCATCTGCTTCTCAATTATAATTCTATCATGACTTTCTTTTCCACTATAGGATTGTTCTTATCATTGAAATGGATGTTCTTGTCGAAAAACATTTGATAATCGGTGCTCCAACCCGACTACCAACAAATTCTCTCCAAGATAGTCACTTGCCTCAAATAGATGCAAGTGCCAATCAAGTTAACAAATATTTTGCGAGAACACCAACTAAAATAAGTGGATTGAATACATCTATGTGCATGTGGTCCGTAGAGGGTCGTGCCCTAACAAAAACAACCCACAATGCAAGGGGAGATGGTTCCATGTTTGGGTTTGATTTTGTGGATCAAGAAGGAGGGGAAATCCACATCACTTGTTTCAATGAGGTGGAAGCATTCTATGAGCAGATTGAAAATGGGAAGTTATATACAATTTCCAATGGGAGGATTGCTGATGGAAAGTTATGTTACAACCATTTGAACAATGCTTTGGAGATTTTCCTGTAACCTTCCTCAACCATATCTCCACTCATAGAAAATGAGGATACAATACCTTCCCATCACTTTCACTTCACCAAAATCAAGGACATACCTACAAGCGTTGAAGGTTCTACATTTGATCGATTGGAATTGTTCTTACGATGTCTCATTGCTCAACAATTCGTTGGCATGACAATTCCAAACAAATAGAAGAACACTACAACTAAAGGACATATCGGGATTCAGTGTGAGTGTCACATTGTGGGGACAACACTTAGATGAGTTAAGCAACGAACTTGAAGACATGCTTTCTATACCGCCTCTTTTGGTCCTTGCTTTGAAAGATGCTCGCGTCTCCGCCAATCGAAGCTCGGTTGACACTGTTTCAAGAACCAAATGTTATGTCAACCCTCTAATTTCATAAACAAATACACTTCATGGCTGGGTTGATTCTAATGACTACTCCCTTCCGGTACCCTCTATCACAAGCCAATTTATGGGCCCTCCAAAAATCTTGACCTCTGTAACAAATATTTCGAGGTACTACATATGGGGAACACAAAGAGAAATGAATGGGTCATGGTTAATGCAGAAATCACAAATATCAACATGGACAAATTTTTTTACAAGGCATGTCCTCTTCAAAAAGGTGACAAAAAATGTAGGAAAAATGTGAGAGAGAATGATAATGGTTCATGGTTATGTTTGAGTTGCAACATACAAGTTCAAAACTATGATTATAGATATGCAATGAGGATCGATCTAAAGGACCCAACAGGAGAACTCGATCGATTACCGCTTTTGATGAGATAGTTAAATCATGGGTGTTGAAACTAGCGATCTCCACCTATTATCGATAGATCTAAGATGCGACTAGTGAAATTACAAGCAATGTCATCGGCAACAAATACTGCTTCACACTTTCCCTGAAAAAAGAGACATACTGTGGAAACAACATATTGAAATGTGTCATCCTCAGTTCTAAGAAAGTGGATAACAAGACAACTCCTCCATAACCTTCTATACGTAAATACTTATAATGTATCCGTCCCTACAAAATTTACACCCTCACCCATCCCATTCTATACTTTGAACTATCACCGCTATGTTGCTTATTTCATATCTATGTTTCGCCCTTTTCCCCTGCTTCAAAAGAAAACTTATGTAGTTCCTTATAAACTGACATACTATTGTCACCTACTACTATGTGGATTGTAAGTAATTTTAAGAAAATAAATGCATTTAACTTGCACTTTTATTATGTACATATTTTCATCCTTGTATAGTATTAGTACGTATTGTATCTTTCCATTTTAAAACAAAAATTCTTTTCCTTAGGCAACACTTAAAAGTTTTTAATTGTCAAATTATTACCTCTTATGATTAGTTCCCATTAGAACTCCACATGCATTTGAAATGTATATAGTTTATTGATTCGACATACTATTCCCTCCTACTACTATGTGGATTGAAAGATCTTTTAAGAAAATAAATGATAATTACTTGCACTTATATTATGTACGTATTTGCATCATTGTATACTATTAGAACGTATTGTATCTTTCCATATAACTAATATTATTTTCCTTAAGCAAAAATGCAGATTTTAATCCTTGAAATGATACCTCTTACATGTAGTTCCAATTGGAACTCCACATGCATTACAATTGTATATAGTTTATTGTATAAAGTTTTTTTATATGTCAACAAACAATGCATCATTCATTACTGACTGACACATTTTTTTCCCAATAGGTGGTACTCCATAGGTGTGTAACTTCGCAATCATGTCAAATCCTACAAAATGAGCACGACGAAGATAAAATTACGCAAAAAATAAATTTCACATAAATTCTGAGCAGAGACATCGTCACCTAGAGCGTAGAACAACAAAAATCTCAAATATCTGTCAACTTACATCGACCAATAGCCTACCATTCCCTGTCATTCCAAACTTGCCGACAAATACAACTACTGAAGGATTTCCAACCAACATTCCGCAAGTAACTTCCATGGAAACAAATTTGCACGAACATACCAATTCCTTCCGTACGAACCCATATTTGCTAACTACTACCATGCCTCACCATTTTCTTGTCTTTCTGCCACAAGAAACTATCTCAAGTACTAAATTTGCTTCGGTTCCTCGCACATGTACAACCAATTCCTCATCTCCTTCTAGTCTGCTTTCCACCTTGCAATCCACAATCAACCCAAACAGAACACCCCACCCCTCCCCATACACAAAGACTTCCCATATTGCTTTGCCTCGTCGCATGAGAATATTGATGCCCAACGTCAATTTCGCAAAAGAATAAATTTGTTGGAAAACATCCAAACTTTCTCAATCTATTTGGAAAATTACCACGAATTAAAACAATTTCCTTTGAAGGATTTCCCTCTTGTAGAAGATGCAAATCTCAAAAACACGACCATCGCTTCTCTTCGTGGAACAACATAGACCACTGAAAAATAGTGTACTTTGTTACGTCTTTAACACGAATAGAGAAGATGCTTATCGCATGAGTCAATCCATTACTACAGGTCACCCACGTACGTGGAGGACAATACAAATACTTAAGACACACCATAAGTTTCCCGCAAAACATTACTTCAATAGCAAAGTACCTACCACACCGCCTTGGAGATTTGGACATAGTACTCATATGAAGGGAAGGATATAATTTACAAAAGTATGATTTCTACGTCAAGTAGATCTCATGTTTGGGAAGCCTTGCAATATAAAATCCAACACAATCCCTATTACAAAGATGTCTTAATCGACCATTACACCCATTCCTCCCTCGCCATCCGAGTTGTCAAATGTTTCCTCGTCTCTTAACACACCATAATGGAAGTTCCCCAAATACAAACTACCTCTACAACTCATGGTATTGATGTTTCCAATGACTCTAACGAAACGTATGAACATTTGTCATCTTTCGTGTCAACGCCCCACAATTCAGGAACTGAAGAAGAGGAAATCAAACAGTTCTTGCTCAACCACAATGGTAACACCCCATTTACCATGCCATGGCTAGAGCTTGGCCTCATGCCTATAAATGAATATAATATGGAGGGCTTGTTCTCAATGGCCTTCCCAACTTTGTTTCCGGTTGGAAAATTAATGTGGCAACAACCCTATATAAAAGAAGTCTCAATTCATGAATATACTCTTCATTTGATGCGCTACCATGATGGCCACTTCGGTTCACACCCAAGATTTCACTACTTCCTTCTAAACCTCATAATGCGAGAACAAAAGCTAGTCCACAATCGTAGTTTTCATGAAACAAAACATCGAATCTGAATCCCTACACAATTGGAGATCTGTGAAGACAACTATTGGAATTTCCCAAAGATAACCTCCCAGACATTTTAATGCGGTTTGGATCAAGCCTTCGAGGGACACACGGTCATTATGGGAAAAAAGCATAAGCGAGCTTTCAAATATGGTGGAACAAATAGGGACACCAACCTTATTCTTCACTCTAAGTGTTAAAAACACTAAATGGCCGAGATCTCCACAAAAGATTATGTATGGTGACTACCCTACTTGATCCTCGAGCCGCATAATGTTGGAGAACACTTAACATTGTCTCGAGACCCTCATCAAGTATCAACATTCCTGCATCATAGATTAAAAATATTTCGTGAAGAAATATTGTAGAAGGAACTTGGAGCAATAGACTATTGGTACATGTAATAAAATATACTATTTAATAAATTTTTTCCATACTACATAGCTAATATTTATGATCTCTTGTCTCGCAGTATGAATGGAAACATAGAGGCTACGCACGTGTCCACGGTTTATTGTGGCTCGAGAACGCACCTAAAGTTGACACAATGGACTAGGAGGATACAACAATTATTGAGGCAACAAAACAATACTTTGATAAGTTTGTGTCTACCAGAACCCCGTCCGGCTTGCAACCGCTTGGATTTTGTTCGCAGGTCACTATTAGACGACCCTTGTTTGCTAAATACAACACAAATACTATCCTCCTCCCCACATGTAGACCTTGAAGAACTGCTTAATCGTGTTCAACGCCACACAAAATGTTTAGAACAGACATGCTTGCGTAGAAAGCAATCACAGTTGTAGTGCAGGTACAACGCACCATGGGCCACACAACCTACTTCATCCCTGCTCATTGAAAGTGATGGGAAAATTAAGTACCTCCCTTCGAGAAACAATGATAGACTGAACATACACAATCAAACTATGATATCCATATGGAGAGAAAATGTTGATTGCTAACCGTACTTTCCCGCCATGCAGTTCTGAAGTATATTGCAAAATATGCTTCAAAAGCATAGCAACATTCAGAAACCTATCACCAAATGCTATCCATATTTTCAAGAGATGTTGACGTGGATTCACCAAAGACACATTATGATTCAAAAATTCTCATAGATACCTTAGTTGTTGAAATGACATAAGCACACAGAAACATGCCACATGCTTTAAAAATTGCCACTTGTTATGTGCATTGTTCATTCATTTGTATAATTAAATGTTGGAAAAAAATCTTGAGACGTGTTGTTGAAAGTGACGTCGATGTACAAGAAAGAACCACTTTCTTCGATGCATATAGAGTTCGCCTACTGAACCATGGAACACCTACCACTTATTCAAGAAGATTGATATTGTAGCTACAGCAGGAACCGTGAAAGTGATGGGAAAATTAAGTACCTCCCTTCAAGAAATGATGATAGATTGAACATACACAATCAAACTATGATATCCATATAGAGAGAAAATGTCGATTTCCAAACCGGTACTTTTCCGCCTGCAGCTTCTAAAATATATTTCAAAATATGCTTCAAAAGCATAACAATGTTCATAAACCTATCACCAAATGCCGTGTGTCTTCACACAACTTCATCCGAGAAACAACATGGGTCTTGATAGACTTGAAATGTTGGGAAACAATATTTTGACACACACAATTATTGGAACATACATGGCGCTCCACATGATTTGCAGATAACTAGTTCATCATTCATTGAGAGAGAAAAGGTAAACACAAATAACACCAGCATGCAAGCCACACCACCATCTACCACACTACCTTTGTCTTCATAACAACAACTAGCTCTTGATACCATACTACACCATTCAACAAACAAAACACTTCTACCTCCATTAAGATTGATAATTCAAGGAACAACTAGCATAGGAAAATCATTTTTGATAAATAAAATCTAAAATTCATTTACAACAACATCAACCACATCTCCCTCGCCTCTCCTTCGCTTCACTGCCCTACTGGTGTTTCAACATTCAACATCTTCACACCCACAATCCATGCATCCCTCCGTATTCCAATCAAAGAATTAAAACCCCTTGAAGGCCAAGCATTATCATCTTTTCAAGAGTCACTAAAACATATAGAATATGTTCTTATTGATGAAATGAGTTTCATCGGCCCAAAGTTGCTAGGAAAAATTGACAGAGAGGCTACGTGAGGCTTTCCCACACTCAAAAACATATGAATTTGGAAACAAATTAGTCATCCTCCTCGGTGACCTCGGGAAATTACCACCGGTTATGGATAGTCCTCTTTATGCAAGTAAATCCTATGGAGCCACCCTTTGGAAGGGATTTCATTCTTCCATTACATTGCAAACTATATTTCGAAACAAGGAATAATCGATGCACAAGTTTCATTCCGAATTTACTGCTCAACATGCGAGATTCAACCCCTCTTATTGAGGACTGGGAACTCCTAATGTCTCACACAAACACACACCTAACTCAACAAGAGCTCAAAAATTTTAAGGACGCACCACATTTGTTTGCAAAAAATGACCTCATGGACTCCCACAACCTTTAGATGTTGAAGGCATTGAATGTTCCGATCACCCAATCCATTGCTGAAAGTAACAGGTGGGTTGGACCAAGAAATCTTAATGATGATCAGTTGGAGCACAAAGTTCTTCTGTGCAAACAATAAAAAATCATGCTTAAATTGTAAATTTATGGGTTGACGCAGCCTCATAAATGGTTTTACAGAACAATCACTAACATTTTTTTATGACACATCAATTTCACCACCAATATTACCTTTATTTGTTGTTGTCAAATTTGATAGATACAATGGTCCATGTTGGGATCCCTCCAACCCGCTACATATTCTCGATACCCCTATTTCAAGAGGAAATCAAAGACAATTACCGCTTGAAATGGCTTGGGCATTAACTATCCACAAGTCCTGTGGACTTACTATGCATAAAACAACTTTCAACATTAGAACCAATGAAAGGCAAGGTCTGACATTCACAACTTTCTCCATAGTTACCTCTCTTGCAAATCTGCGCATTTCACCTCCTTTTTCATTCGAAAGGTACTAAAAAATGGCACACGTAGCAACACTTGGAGCAAGAAGAAAGGAGGAAGAAAGACTACTATCACTCAACCCTTCGTAAATACTACACTCTACTTTGATAACACCTCCACTACTAATTTACTCAACACTTCTTCTATCATAGATGTCATTTCCATTCAAGGGGTATCAAATGTACTCATGTTTATTAGAAATAAAATTACCCTCAAAAGGCTACCATTCATGATATAATTCTTCTCATGTTAAGTTCAAATAAAATAGTCCGCAAAACGATACCACTCATGATATGAGATTTGTAAATGTATATGTACGAATTTGTAACAACTTTGAAATGAAGAGATGAAACCTTTAAATGAAGTGGTTCGTCTATATATCTACAATTACAAAATTACACGTTTCAACATACATGTTCGATTTTTTCTTTTTATTGTTGCCTTTCTTTATGTTAACCAACAACAACACATTTTTAATGTCTTCATCTACACACAAATACCTAGAAATTTAAAATGCCGAGAAAGGACCATGCAAATTATAGTTGTTTCCATCCAAAGCTTTGTACATTATATCACTTTTTGTCATTTTGAATAGTATAAAGGGTAAGACCTCATGTTTGCACTTTTTAAATGAAGTGACTCATCTATATTTCTACACATACAAAATCAATAACCCATAGTTTAAAAAACACAACTACAAAAGTAAAAACTATCCCTATAACAAAAATAACATATATTGTTTTTTGTTTTCAAAATGCCTCAAAGAAATGTGGTCTCGTGGAATGCTATGATTGTAAGACATGCACAAAATAGCTCTAACAATGATGCTCTCAAACTCATTGAGGTAATAAAGAAATTTGGAATGTACCATAACCATTTCAGATTTGCTTATATATAATTGCATATTCTGTCTCATTTTAGTTTCATGGAGAGATAATATGTTAAAACACTTAGTCATTCTTTCAATCTAATTTGACAACAACACTTCACATTAACTACATTCTTGAGAGTGAGTATTAGCAAACTTGCGTGTCTCACTTACATTTGTCTTCAATTATTACACAACTAGCTGTTAGCTAACATCCTTTCTAATGTATTTCACAACATTTGTTTTGGCTTTAATAGAATCAATATTGTCAATCACACCCCTTTATCAACATCAATTACAAAAGTAATAAATGTCTTTCTAAATCGAATAACATATACCATTCAGCGTTCACATTGCATTGTACACATGCGATTGCTAGTTAGTCCATGTTATAAATCAAGCTTAGCTTTAAGTAAAACTATTCTCGAGTTATTATGCAGAAGGCGTTTATCTCAGCGAGAAACACTTTGCTGTCAGAAATCGTACGACTGTTAACATTTTGGTCGTTGATGTGTAGATCAAATCAGGACCCTTCACAATGGGGGACTCCGGACTGTACGGATAACAGCTATAAAGTATTGCATGCAAAACAATTTTAATTAATATTTTGATTCCCTAAAATTCCTTGTCGAAAAATAAATTTCGACCAAGTGTATACTTTGGAGATTGCAGACAATATTTAGATAGGAACAGGTTAAAGAAGCATAAACCATGTATATTATTTACGTAGGGAAAAGTAAGTAAACTG
Organism: Taxus wallichiana var. yunnanensis; assembly: GCA_018340775.1. Classification (NCBI taxonomy): domain Eukaryota; kingdom Viridiplantae; phylum Streptophyta; class Pinopsida; order Cupressales; family Taxaceae; genus Taxus; species Taxus wallichiana. The sequence goes on along the minus strand of CM031240.1, from coordinate 187,183,041 downwards.
GTTACGCCGAAAGGCGTTCTTTAGCTAGGTCGAGGCTGGGCGGCCTCTGACAGATAGCAGAAACATTGATGGTGGAGAGGGGCGGGCAGACGACGTTGAGTACGGACGCGTCTTAGCCATCGATCAATGTGGAGAAACCCTCAACGCGAACCTAATATGCAAATAGGTCACAATGCGGGAAATAGATGAAGGCGGCGACAATTTGGGGGCAAGACAGAGGTTTCTTCGACAGTGGACTATAGAGGTTTCCTCGGCCACACGTCTAAGTAGGGTTGCAACACTGATGGATCATTACTCGCAGCGACTGAAATTTGATTGTAAGAAAAGTGTTTATCACCGAAACCTTAGTTTTTGAAAGAGGCGATTCCTTATTGTTTTTAAATAATGCGACGAGGTGGTTTTTGTGCTTGCACCCTTTGGTTGAACCCGATTTTATTCAAGGGTAGAAAGGGTTGTGGATCCTGTTACAAGGTATATTCAAATAAATCATTCCTGTATAGTGTAAATGTTCATATATCTTCTCAATCCTGATGATTGATGGATAACAAAGTGTGGATTTTAAGAGTGAAATCTTTCGAATAACCCTGACCACTGATGTGTGTGAAGTAGGTGAAATGCATCCAAGAAGGCATGTGATTTGAGAAGCTTGTCACTATTATAGTGACCGATGAGCGCCCAGAAGGGATTTGTGCATTTGGCAGAACAATTTTTGGTCTTAGTGGAGCTGCATTTGGTTGCATGTCCACCACCGAAAAAACACACACTATTCTCAACTCGGGAGAGCTTTGTAGAATCGGTATAATGTAAACATGGATGCGAATATTGCTTTTACTTGTACAGTTTTGTGAGGTTTAATGCTTTAATTTAGTGAAATGAAATGGAAATGTAATGTTGTTACAGAGCATTGGGTGAGTATCCAGGGAAGAACATCACTTTCCATATCAATGAATGTTCAATGGATTATTGGTTCTGCATATCGATTGAGTACGAGGACATAGATGGAGATGTGGGAGTCGTCCATCAGAAAGAGGTGCATTGCAGGATCTTCTATGGTTCGAACTCTAGACCTTTGGTTATATTGTCATAATGTGAATTGTTGAGTGGGTGCTAACTGGTATCATTACAGGCAGAGTTAGAAGCATGGATATAAATGAAGCATTTGTGGGGGCAAATAGGAATCCACTGGGGGAGCCAATTATGGCACCATTCTCTCTGTTGGTAATGTCTTTGTCCTCCAAAGGATCGTTATCCGCCATAAATTTGATACCCCACAACTGGCTCCCTAACACCACTTACAAATCACGACTTAATTTCGACTAACTCATATATTATATATAATAATATATATTTAGTGTAAAAATAGTGTCAGACCACAGTGTCCTACCCATTTTTACATAATTGATCTAAAGCGGTATTTGTGTGTAGGGAATTATTTTTGGCTATTGGGTTAGTTGTAAGCTTGCTTCGACAGTAATAATATCTACTTGTGAATTGCGAATTTCTTTGTTCAACAGTGTATATATATTTTATATCTTTCTTCTGCAAACTATTATTTCCTTATCTGTATTTGTGTATTGTTTAATAATGTTTGTAGCATAGATTCCATTTTCTCATAAATTGTTCTGAAACCGTTGTTTGTGTATGTAAATGATTGGTTTTATTGGTAAAATTATAATTATGTAGGCCTTTATATGGAAACAAGATAATGCAACCTTGGCATTAATTTGTTCCCTTTGTTTCTCTCGCTCTCTCTTCTATATATGAAAGCAAGTTACAAGCCTTATCTTGAGCATATTATTATATTTGACATTTGTGATTGCCTTTCTAAGATATTCTTCGCTTGTTTGGACTATGACTATACAGGAATGCTATTTCTTTTACTGAATCCTTTTTTTTTTCTCTTAGAGTTATTATTTTAGAAGCTAAGAGGCTACTATTGTTTGTCTTGAGATTTGTATATAATATACTATGGAGGACTTCTATATTTCAAAAGGACTAGAAATGTTTAGCATTCTATACTATAAGATGTTTCAGCTTTATTAAAATATCCTTTTGCTTTCATTGGGGATGAAGGCAGATTAAGATAATCTCAACATGATAAAGGTCCAAATTTGTGCACTTGTATTTTCTATTGCAGGAATGATACATTTAAGGTGGTTATTGAGAATAGAGTAGTTATGAATTAATTAATAAAATAGAGATTTTAAAATGAAGAATCAAAAGATATAAATGTTTTTAAGGAAGTGGTGATGGAATACATATGAAGTGTTTGAAAAATACCCAAATGAAATGTAGCCTTATAGACTCGCAATGATTAAGGGATTTGCATAGCATGTTCGATTTAAGGAGTCACTTTAAGATAACCACCTTAAATGTATCATGTCTGTGATAGAAATTAGAATATACAAATGTAGAAATTTAAACCTTTCTCATGACTAGAGAATTAATGACGTATGATTTCAATAAAGCATCCGAGAAAATAGACTCTTGCATTCTTGAGCTTGATTCACCATTTTCATGAATTATTGCAATCTATAGGCTGATGAATGTGGCTGTTATATATCTGTTGCATTTGGCCTTGCCACTTTGGTTCGTAGTTGGCCTTGCTAAGTCGGCAAAGAAGATGCCCTTAGGCAGAGGACCTTGTTTAGGGGTCTTCTTTTCCGAGGCATGGTTAGTTTTACTAAACCGTATAAATATTGCTCAATAGAAAGGTGAGTTCCTCTATTGGAATTCTTTTTCTAGAGAAGCTGAAACAACTAGAAAGCTTTAGTCAAGAGTTCCCTTTTCCCAAAGACGTTGATTAGAAAGCTCCAGCTTTACAAGGGCAAAGCTTATTGTGTATACCCTTGTGCTCTCTTTCCAAACAAGTAAGATTGTCTTGTAATAATCATTAACAAAACAATGTTATATCTAACCAATTACATCCTTGTTAAAGTGTAAGGCGACAAATTCGACTCAATTTTTAGTGAATCCATGCTTTTGTGCATAGCTTTGAGCAAATCATCTTTCTTTAGGCAAAGTCTTTAAATGCTACATAAAAAAAAGCTGAAAGCTTTAAAAGAACAAGACATAAATCATCATAAATGTGCAAAAAAGCCTAAGATCGCATCAAACAATGGCCACAACATTTCGTAGAAATATGTCCGAGAAAGTTCCAAGTAAATCCTAAAACACAAATGGAACACACTAAAGTAAACTAATAATTAATAAATATGTATTTGTAACTTACAACATAACAATTAGCTAATTCCAAATCGGAATTGTGCATATAGTCGTGTATTGAATCTTTGACCAATTTTAATCTCCATATAGATATAGATATTATTGCATTATGTATGATAGAAAATTGATACATAATTTTGACATTATTATCGTATATGTTTTCCTAGTGGGCGTCAAATATTATTAATAATGTACAACCATTCCTTTAATCTATTGTGCTAAGCAGCGAAATAGATAATTTCTTTGACTTTGAATTGGCTTCTTCATTTGATTTATCTCCAATATTGTTAATGTGTTTTGGCATTCTAATATTGTTGTGGCTTGGACTAATTATTTAAATCTCAAACTACTTCAATGTTATTAAAATGAATTCTTTATTAAGTAAATCAAGCTGGAATTTGAAGTCTTGAAATAGCCAAGACATTACTATACTTCGGATAGAAATTTGTTTAGTTAAACATAAGCTTTTTTATGACTATAGTTTTTGGTTTTGAGAGAAAATAAGTTATTCTTATGTAACTTATTTAATGAAATAACAAGCCATTATAAGGCTTTTTCCTATATCCTATGCTTTATGGATATCAATTATTAAAGTTTAGTCGTAAAGATGCAATTTATAGATTATAGTGAAAACATGGTTTTCTCACAATGAAAAGGATTCTCGATCACCTTATTGATGTGATGTTGATTTAGACTTTTGATGTTGCAGATCATGCGGATCATAGCTAACAAGAAATAATCATCAATGCTATGCTTTTTGTAGGATGACTTCTTTGTGCGAGTAAAACATTGTTATGTAATCTAAATTCATTTTTAAAACTTGTTTTACCATAGTTAAATATATTGCATTTATTGATATGTTGTATTGGATTTTTTATTGATGTGCACTTGTTGCTTTTTTGTACGGTGATTGTTTTCAACATTTTTTTTGTTTCCTTTCATTTCTACCATAGAAAAAAATATTTGTCAATTATTAATGATGATGAACATGATATATTTGGTTGCCTTTTCCACCATGTTTTAATTTCAATTCTCGATGGTATAGTGTCTATGGTTTCCCTTCTTATCATAAAGTGAGAGAATGTGCCTTTGTTGTTGATAGGATCCTTTTTATGTTGAGGGATGTAAATCCATGCGAGGCCGCATCAAAGTGTCATAAGTTGGGAATTAGATTGTTCAATGGAAAGGTTTTAAAAGCTTCCCGCCAAAGTGTGGGCCGTTTATACGCTTGCTCTCTTGGGTGTATATTGTGTATTTTACCTTTAATAAGCGTTTGCATGGTGTCTTTTTCATTTTGGAGGAATGAATATTAGGAACACTATTGCCCCCCCTCCTGATGATGTGACCGTCACTACATCCCACTTGTAAAGAGAAGAAGCATTTAAGAGGATTCAATTAGTTGTTGATACTTTGCATTGCATGTAATCAAAACCACAAAGCCGTGATTGTAGATTTGGTTTGAGAACATCTTCACTTGTTACTGTCAAGCCCTTCATATCTTTCCAAGTTTCATACCGCAAACCCAAATTCACGAGGATTTGGTTTAGCTTATGATTCAAATGAAGATGCAATGAAGTGTGAACCTTCGCACAAATTGAATAAAATGGGTGAGTGACCACAAACTTGGGATCTGAAAAGAGAAAACAAAGTGCCAAAAAAATTGCTAATGCTAGCAACATGAAATTTGAAAAGATCAAGAAATGAATGACTTTCCTTTAAGTTCTTAAAAAAAAAAAATAGTATATTCGTACATTTTCTAAGACTATGGAAATGTTTAATCTTTTTGGTTATAAGTTTGTAAATGATTATATTGTAAGATATGTTTAGCTAAGATAATGAAAAGTTATTTTCTCCCCTTTTCTTTTATATTTCGTATTTTGAAATATAGAACTTTGTAACAAAAATAAGTTGTCATGATCTTCATATTTTATTGTTGTTTTGAGTACCCAAACTTCAAAATAAAAATTTAAATACAAAATAAAAAGTTTAATGAAGTTCCTTATTGCGTAAACAATTCACATACATTTTTCTATACGTAAAAGTATTGGCACAAAGTTCTTCCCTATAAAAAAAAATATTCATGCTTTCCGTAAATCTATTGGTTCAGACTAGTTTGGTGAATGGTGCAACTGGCATTATTGTGGACATTGTGTATGACAATTCCTCTTCACCACCTCATTTTCCTTTATTTGTTATCGTTGACTATGATCGCTATACTGGCCCTTCTTCGGATCTAAACAATCCTTTCCATGTTCCAATCCCATTGATTTCCAGAGGTTCCCGTATAAAATTTCTCCTTATAATGGCTTGGGAATTATCTATCAAAACATTTCAAGGACTAACTCTTCTTAGCAACCATTGACATTGGGAACACCGAATGTTAAAGACATACTTTCATTGGTACATTCGAATATTTCCACCGTTTTCATTCGAACATTACTCCAACATGTGAAAATCTCCTCTTCTTCATTCTCGTTTAAAAGAGGAATCATGCCTTGACCCCTTGCTCCTTTTCCTCTTTCCGATTCCATTCCTCCTTTCCTTCCCTATCCTTCCCTCCATCTTCCCCATTCTCCTTTCACTTATTTTGTTTTTTGCTTTATGTCCTATGGACTTCTACTTTGTAAATTACTTATAAATGTCACATTTGGTTTTCATATTTCATTGTATTATCTTTTACTGACTCTTCTTTATCCAGATTTTTAGTGCTTGAGTTTCCCTCCACTATTGTTCGTCGATTCCCTTACCCTTTCGATGTTCACATCGCACTTCTCGCATGCGATTGCTAGTTTTAACGAGTTAATTCTCATCCCCATGTAGTATTCAACGCTATAAAAAGTTGAATATTCAAGTAACAAAAATAATTTATAAAATATTTTTTAAAACTTTATTTATTTACAAATTTTAAATATATTATGCATATTTATATGGTTTGTATATAAATCTATGTACAAAATTAAGAACATATTTTAAATATTTAAGTCATACGTGATTATTATTTCAAATGTTTATAAGTATTTAAAATTTACAATTATTTAAATTTTAAAATCATTAAAATGTGTAAATGGTCGTCAAATTTAACATTTGATGGTGATACATTTAGGAATTACCTAAACCCCATTATGTTCAGTTTAATTTTTAGTATATGTTATACAAACAAGTCAACAACTCATCTATTTAAGATGGCGCCATGTGGGGATTCAACTTATGTTCCTTTGTCTTCCAAAATCCTACCTCCAGTCTCTTTTCACCTCTCACTTCTCTAACCACCATAGCCACCCAACCTCCTTCCCCTTTCCTTTACACTTTGCATTCCATCCTTCCCTTTAAAGCTAACAAAATCATATTTAGCACGGAAACCAAACTATTTCATTATTGGTTTATTCAATTGGACGTAGATTATTAACTTATCTTCACTCTTAACCATCGGCTCTTTATCAAATCATTCCTATTGAATCTTTTACAAATATTGATTGCTAAGTGGTGAGGATTGAAAATATGGGTTTCAACTTTCGATTCAAAGTTATTTTACATTATTGCATTTTTTAATTCCTAAACCGCAAGTATTTACTTCCCACCTTTTCTATTTTAAACTTTCCATTCATGTCTTTATCTTATGTAACAAATTAAATTTCATCTAATCGACAACCTTGATTTCATAAAGATAGATCGGCATATAACATCTACATGTCTCTCATATGACCATCTGTTGTAGGGGCTCAATTACCACCTGTAAGTACTCAACCTTAAAATTGAAATTGGATCCCATATGAAATGCTATGAGAAGAAGCAATGTGGTTGGGTTCATCTGTGGTCCGTCTGCATTCATTTGAGGTCTATTTGTCATGTTTTTCATCATTGCCATCTTTTTCATGACCTCTTCTTTTTTGTGTTGCGTGTTTGCGGGGACATGTTTAGAGTAAATACATTAGATCTTAAATTTAAGAAACTAAGGATTCTCTTTCAAACCTAAACATTACACCTACACTTTTATGGTTTTATTCGTAAACATGTAATCCTCTGGTGAAACTTCATAATAGATTCCACCTCACAAACTTGAGTCCTTCTTCACCTCTCATTTTTCTAAGCACCATAGCTAACCCATGTTCCTTATTGGTTTACATTGCCTCCTTCCCTTTAAAGCTAACAAAATTCAATTAAGAACAAAAACCAATTTATTCAATTCAACACAGTTCAATAACTTCCATTCAATCTTGACCATTGACTCTTTATCAAATCTTGACCGTTGACTCTTTCACAAATCTAGACCATTAGCTCTTTGTAAGGAATTGGGGATTAAACATATGGATTTGACTTGTGATTCACAATTATTTTGCATTTTTTCATTTATTTTATTATGCTTTGAAACCACAAGTATTTACCTCCTAGATTTTTAATTCCATCTTCCCAAGCATTTATTCATCTTATTTAACAAATTAAATGTCATCCAAACAAAAACTTGATGTCGTAAAGCTTAATTGGCATATAAAATCTACTTGTCACTCATATGATCGACCGATGTAAGGGTTGAATTATTAATGATTGTTTGCGCATCAAAAATTTCACTTGTCTCCAATTTTACTTATTCAATCCATCTAGGGGTTAAATTTGACGTCCATGTATGCCCTTCATACAAGTTTTAGGTAATTTTCATTTTCAAATATTGCCCTTCAAAAACGTAATATAGTGTTATTTTTATACCGTTAACAAAATATATAAAAGATATTCTATACACTTAAAATATGAAAGTCACATGTAATGGTTATTTCAAATATTTGCAAGTATTTTACGGTTAAAATCATGAAAAACGCTACACGACCGTCAAATTTAACCCTTAAATCCATCCTCTTCGGCATTTCTATCATACATTATGGTGTGATTGCTAGTAATTAGTCCATCTTATAATTCAATATTAGCTTAAGTAAAACAATTGCGAGTCAGAATACCTACACCTATTTCTTTATCTTATTCTTATAAACATGCATTGCACTGGACTTTCAGACTCTTCGTAGTTGATTGCTTCTATGGCTCTCACTGAACAAGAGTACTTGACTCGACATAATAAACCCTTGACTGCAACAACAATAAATTACTACTAAAACCATAAAGGCTCGCTCATAAGTAAGTATAAAGAGGTTGAACAAGTAGATCTCCAGCATTCGTATTAATAGAATGTGGACTTCAATTTTAATACAAAACATTTTATCAAGAGATGAGGAAAAAATTATACTTTCACACAATTGTTAGCCTCCACATGGAGAGTTAAAGCTCACAAAATCTCGGCCATACTAGGCTTTGTTCTAAGGCTTCACTCAGCCGAGGCTCAATACACATACTGTCAAATTAGAATTAATGCATGTCAAATTAGTTTACAGACCTGCATTTTTTTATTAAACACATTAATAATATTTTGACACCTGTTAAAATAATGAGGAGGCTTGGCTTGGAATCTAAATAATGTGCAATGGTCATAAATGTTATTTTAAGGATTTGCTAGGTTTCTCAGCATAAAGAATGCAAGCAGCGGTTAATCTCGATGGCCATTTAGACGTTTTTCATGATTTTAGTCCTAAAATATTTATAGATATTTGAAAAAACAGTCACATGCGACTTGTAAAGTTTAAGTATGATTGTCATTTTTTATATAGATTTATTAGTAAACTATACAAATATATATTAGAAATAGTGAAATACATATAAAATAATATTTTATAAATCTTATTAATAGTATAAAAATAACATTATTTTACATTTTTGAAGGGAAAATTTTGAAACATTTAAAGTCAACTAAAATTGTTTGACAATCATGGGTGGTGTCAAATTTAACCCCTTAATGCAAGCTTTATGCAACTTGATAGATTATGGAAGATCTAAATAAATTTGTTTTAAAAATTTCATTGTTCTTGAAGATATTACATGTCATTAACTCCATTTCAATGAAAGGATTGTGCAACAAAGATTGTTTTAGTATTGCATCAAATATACTACGAACAAAAACTATAGAAAATGATGGTCGCGGCCAAACAATGAATCGAGAAATGACATGTCGGAATATTTGAAGGGTTATGGTCTATTTAATTAATGCATTTCACAACATATTCAATTTTATTCGTTGATGTTGCCTATAAGTGTTTGAGATGGCTTGACTCATTTTGATAGGGAACTCCTATCAACGTAATTAGCAATTATACCCAAGGACCCGATAGTCATGCCTATATGGAAATATGTTGAAGTAAGGAGTTAAGATAGTGATGTTTGAAAATATATTTTTAATGATTAGATTGTTAAATAATATGTTTGAATATCTACTAGCCCTCACACGTGACACATCAATAGAGATGTTTGAAGATCTCAAAATGAGCGAGTGAAATATTATAGAAGGAAGATGAGAGAGAGGTGATAAAGGAATGAGTCGTCTATGGGTGGGGAAAATGTTGGGAATTTTTTCTTATTTCTTTTTGCTATTTTTCTCAATAATTTGAAGGGAAAAGGAGTGTGGTGCATATATCGTTGATTCATTGAGACAACTTACTTTATAGATATCTCAAAAACAAGCCCGTAAGTTAATGAAAAGAACCTAACACCAAGTAGATTCTAGCTTAGTCTAATCTAAGCAAAAACATCATGATAAAGCATGAAAGGAAAGCTTAACTAATTATGCATAAAACATTAAATCAAAAATTAAAATGCAAACCTCCTTTGTTGGTTGGATGTGCTTTGAAATTGTAGATATTTCCTTTGTGAACCGAACGCAACCAAACATGATCAAGGAAATATTCAAGGAAGAGGAAGAGATCTCACCAATATGGTTTGATTGTCATTTTTGGTTCTTCTCTTACTACTCTTTTCCAAGTAGAAAAGAGAGATTTGAAAAAAGCTTTCCAATAACATGAAAATGCTCTTATTAAGTGCAAATGTCTTACAAGGACATGGTTTAAGTTTGGACAATGTGTACTAAGTTTTTATATAGCTTTCCAATTTTGGAGAAACTTGTAACCTAGTGAATGTGGGATAAAGGTAAAGTAGAATTAGAAAGAAAGTGATAAGTATGATTATAAGAGATAATTAGAGATTAGAACTCATGGGAGTTGGGGTGATTTATTTAATCAACTAGGATTAATTAATAGACCAATAAAACTTAAGAAGCCACTTGGAGATGATTTAAAGGGAGATTAATTGAATTTGAAGGGTTTAAAAGGGGGATTTAACCAATAAGAAGGTTTATTGATTAAATAGAAGATTGAAAGGATTAATTAATTAATAATGGTTAATTAATTAATTAAAAGAAGATTATAACTAACAAAGTATCGTTAATTGGCATCCATGATGGGGGAGGCTAGTTAATTACAAAGTGTCGTTAATTGACCAAGACGAAGGGGAATGTTAGATAATTAGAGGAAAACCACTAATTATAACAAATGAGGGGGAAAAGGTTAATTAGTGCAATTTTAGTATTAAAACTCGTAGTCGATTTAGGTTTCTACAATACTCATTGTTAATAGTTGCATTTTGTAATGTTGGCCCTTGTGTTTGTGGATAGTTAGAGCACATGGTAATTTAAGGGAATTAACTTGCGCATGCCATAAGATAATTTAGAGCTAGGGACATGTTGAGGGACTCGACATTCCATGTAGACCAAAGTAGTAGTTGAATTTAATGATAAGCATAAAACATGGAGGTCATGTAGTTTTTTTCCATGTTTATAAACCATTATCTTAGGCCATTCTCCACGCTTGTGCAAGAACAACATATATCATTCATAATAATTTTCCATGTGGATTTCTTATTTGACACCGCCTCTTAAACATTTTAGGTCCTTAACACTCATTACATTTAAAGTATTGTCATGTGTATAGTCTTATGCTTGTTATTTTGAAATTTGGTGTTATGGGGTTTTTAGTATGAGTGAATGGTCAAAGAAGATGTCGAGTACCAAGTGCATGGGTATTCATAAATACTCTAAAGAATGTATTGAAAGTAAATTTACACTAACTATTGATTCATTAAATGTGATTTTATAATATCATATACACATTTTTATATATTGTAATATTTTTATGGCCACCACACTTTTGTCAACTTCATCTTTGCTAGAAATGTTACCGTAAAGGTTATAACATGTGAATTGAACTGTTATTATTATTTTCTTATTTCTCAATCAAAAACATGGATTTTGACGCTATAATTGGGGTTTCTATCTTCTATATTTATCAAAATTAAATGAAATAATTATTTATTCATTAAATGTTATTTTCTAATTTATATAATATATATATATATATATATATATATATATATATAGGAAATATAGATGATTTCAACAACACACATGTTACAATCAATAAATATTATTGTTATATAGTTTAAGAAGATTATATAGATGATATTTTACCTAGGGTTAAACTAATAACATACATGGGGATATACATTAGTAATTTTTACACCGAAAGGCATGTATATAGGTAGAAGGCATTGGCCCTTATAACAAATTTTATCATAGCTATATCGACGACATAATATTTTTTATGTTACCTATCATATTGCCAAGGCATATATGATGATCTCTACCTATATGACATCAAACATGGATTCCAGTTCAAAATTTACATATGAAGTTATAATAAAATTACTTAGATAGGTTTGAATATCGGTAGTAATATAACACCAAATAATACCCAAAATAGAGATAAATCATTACAACATGTAAGTAGAATAGCTCACCACATCGAGGGGGTAACCTCTAAACCATACAATAAGACTCAGTGTTCAATATAATGATTAACTACTACTCACTACCACACACACACATATATATACCATTCCTAAACTATGGCCAACACCAAGGTTGACTTACTAAACATATGAAAGCATAAATGAATGACATATGACAAGAAAAGAGATTATGTAAGCCACAGTTGACACTACATATCCTATATAACTTATAGGACTAAGGGCATAACATGCCCATCCATTTGAAGAAACATTGTCCCAAATGTTGGCCATCCCTAGATGTTGTTGTAGAAATGCTTCATCTTCCCATGTTGCATCTTCACTATTCATATTCTTCCACTTGATCAGATACTCAATAATCACTTTGTCCGCAAAAAGGAAAATTTTAAGACCCCTTACCAAAATCCAACTTGGATTTTTTTCCGAATTTGTAAAAAGGTTTTCGTGTTGATGATGAATATATAAAAATGTATATAGTAATGCAAGGTATTAATTTATCCGAGAAAATTCATGTCGGGGATGGTTGTGGGGAGTAACCACAAAAAGGCACTGAGACGTGTTAGTTATCTGTGCGTAAGTCTAGTAAGTAGGTGTTTGCAATGCGTAGATGGACATCCATCTGCATATGTAACCGAGTGAGTTTGTGCATGCAAACACCTGTTTTCATATACTACTAAAGCGATTGCATATACTACCAAGTGATAGTAAACAAAAATAAATTTACAACTAAAACTTCCCAAATATGAATGGGGGTAGCATTTAGTCACCATATCAAATGATATAAGACTTCACAGAGAAAATAAACATGAATCTGAACTATGCATGATAGATCTAACATTACATTAATTTCATACTATAATGAAGACAACACAACTAAGATAAAGTGTTTTCACGGATGAAGAAAGAATGTTAACCATTTTGCTTCAAAACACGCACTTCTTCACTTGAATGTTCTACACTATAATAGAGTAACTTCCCTTGCCTTACCACTTAACAAATAATTGATAAGTTTTAATCTTCCATGTTACGAATATATTGTTTGTAACATTATTAATATAGTGTGAGTGAAGTTGTTGAATAAACAACTCACGTAGCTATTTTGGAGTGTGAGTGATCCTAGGGATGCTTGAGAGATTTATGGAGAGAGATATGAGGAAAACTAAGTGATAAGACTTGACTCCTAGATTATAGGATCAAGCATTTGTATAAGAAGCATCTCTAGATGAATACAAGATCTCAAATGATTTCTAAGTTGAATAAAATTATATTCGAGTTTTTATATAATTGTGTATGTTTAACGGTGGTATCGAAGCGTATTCTAGGATGAGATTCTTTGAATAAAACTTTCTCATCGCAATGTCCATGGCCTGGTAAGGTGGATATATTGATTTCATCATCCTGCGTATTGGAGCATTCTGCCCGTGAATTGAATCGTTCTCACTGCTCATTACATAGTTGTTAAATGACATCTTCGCCCTTCACCCTGCGCATTTTATTGATCGTCCATGATTGCATCGCCATTTGAACTTTGATTGGCATGTGTATTGTATCTCCATTTTGTAACTATGCACTTTTTTTTATTTTGGACATATAAAAAAAAATTGCCATTTTGAAAGGGTCCAAAAGAAGTTGAATTTAGAACTTGTAAGCACGATAAATTTCAGCTGATAACTCGATTGAGGTATCATTTTTTTTAAATGTGTATTTTTTCAAGTTCTACGCATTGATCCTATTCTTTTTGCTACTAGATAAAAAAATTAATTTTCCATTTTGGCTAATTAAAAAAAAATTAATAAAAACTCACTTTTGTTTAGACGACCCGCACTTTCGCTTGTACATGATGTCCATAGTGAGGGGGTGCATTATCGGTTGAAACTGACACCCAAGAGAATTGTAATATGAGCCTAAAAGATATATTTGCTAACTAAGTAGCAAATGTAGGAAGCGAGGTTGATCGGCGACCTCTCTTCGGGCACCATCGACAAGGTCACGGTAATGATTTGGTGGCCAAGTATTTTCAATTGTGTGTTTTCTTTCAGTATGTGGCGATAATAAAAACATATGATACATTCATGTTATTGTAATGTGTGACAAATTCCTATATGTAACCTTCTGATGAAAAATATAGTGGGGAAGTAAAAAAACACATGCGAGACATGGATCTTGAAACGTTCATGGAGATCCAGAAAACCATGAGGTGAACAATAGAGTGGAGAATTGTTCATATTTAGGTTTCCTTGTTGTAAAACCATAGAAGGTTGAGCATTGCTCCCTTCATTTATATCAAGGTCATGAGCTACGGGTGTGCCATACATGTAGGGTTGGCATTCTCTTGAGATGTGAAAACATTTTTAACCTTGTTCACATTAGGGAGTGTATATTAGGAATTAATAATGTTAACAATAGGGGAGTGAATGTTACGAATATATTATTTGTAACATTATTAATATAGTGTGAGTGAAGTTGTTGAATAAACAACTCACATAGCTATTTTGGTGTGTGAGTGATCCTAGGGATAAGCTTGAGATATTTATAGAGAGATATATGAGGAAAAATAAGTGATAAGACTTGACTCCTAGATTATAGGATCGAACATTTGTATAAGAAGCTATCTCTAGATGAATACAAGATCTCGAATGATTTCTAAATTGAATATAATTATATTCGATTTTTTATATAATTGTGTAGTGTTTAAAATTCCAACTCACACCCTAATAAACTATGTAGTAGGGTATCTAAAATTATGTAGTTGGCCTAGACTATGTCATTATGCGTCTCCGGAGTATGTAGTCGGAATCTGGACTATATAGTCGAGCTCTTCCATTGGCGTATGCGATCGGGTTTATGACTATATGCCAAGCTCATTTATCATACATCTTTTATATAAGAGCCTTTGAATTTTGTAAATGCTTATATTTTTATTAGTATATATTAGAGAATGTGCATGATTGGTATTTCGAGGTAGTGGCGATATACATGCATAAGTATGAAATTTATTTTAAACACCAAAGGCGGTGACCACAAAATTAACTTGTAACCAAACACTTTAGGTGAAATGCTTTTCTGACGGCTCCTCAAAATCACCAAATGTAAATTTCAAAAATGTAAATATTCATGAATTAATGAAAAAATCACCACTAAAATTTCTTGTGAGTCTGCGATGGAGTATGTGTGTGAAGGATCCCTTGAGTTATAATATGATCCTTCCCTCCTCATCGAGTTCAAAAGAACTATTGGGTTGAAATGTGTTTAGACACTTTCTTCAAGAAAGAAACATGAAATATTGGGTGTATTTTAGTTCCTTGAGGGAGCTCCAGTTTATATGCCAAACTACCATTTTTTGCAAAACTTGGTAACGACCATAGTATTTAGGTGCAAGCTTATTATCCTTCTTCTTTTTTAAGGACAAATTCTTATATGGATGTAACCATACACAAACAAAGTCTCCCACTTCAAAGTATCATTCACTACGATGTTGATCAACATGTTTCTTCATGTAGTTTTGTGCCATTGTCAAATTATCTCCAAGGCTAGATTTTACCTCTTGATGGTGTTGAATTTGATCTTCACTCTCACATAGGCTTGATCTTGAAGCTAGAGATGATGACGAGGATGGTACCCGTATAGTTTCATATGGAGACATTTTGATGAAGTATTATACCACTATTTTACAAGTGGCAACCATTTCACCCAACATTCTTGTTTATCTCAAGTGAAATATCAAAGATACCCCTCCAACCATTTATTTACCACCTAAGTTTTGCCATCATCATTGGGGGTGATAAGATGAACTCTTGGTCAATTGGGTACCCGAACAAGAGAAAAAATCAGTCCAAAATTCCTCGTAAATATCGTATCGCGATCAATTACTATAATTTTGGGCATGTCATAGAGTTTTTTGAGATGTGTCCATAAAATATATGACAACTATACTAGTTGTGTAAGGATGAGACATGGCACAAAAATATGCATACTTGGTAAGTCTATCCACTACGACCATGATTACACTTTTCCCTTCTAATTTAGCTAATTTATTGATGAAATCCATAGATACCTCTTCCCATCTCTCACTAAGAATAGAGAAGGGTTGTAGGAGACCCGATGTCTTAATGGTCTCGCCCTTATTATGTTGGCACACCAAACATTTTGCCACAAATTTTTGAACATCTCCTTTCAACCCCTCCTAAAAGAAATCTTGTTTAACTCTATGATAAGTTTTCAAGAACCTAGAATGACCACCTAGTGGAGAAAATGAAGTTATGAAAGAACATGATGTTTAAGTGTAGAGTTCTTACAAAAATACAACATGTCCTTGTACCACAATGTATCACCCTTCCATATAATTTTTTCGGATATGGTTGGATCCTGTTAGAGATTCTGAATAAGAGTATGGGTCTCTGCATCTTTTTCATTCTTCCCTTGCTTGATCTACTCAATCTACCTTTAATATAGTTGATGCATAGAAAATATTCACATGAAACATGCCCTAACCAAGACACATAGTATTCTAGAATACTAAGATCGTTTTTCTTATTTCTAACAATTTTTCAAGCTATTAGGATTCCAAGTTGTTGTCCAGGCGTGTTTCTTATGAATTTGTTCTAGAAATTTTTTCAAACAATCAAATTGTAAGATCTTTGTTTACCCATATTTTTGTTTACCCTAAAACGTTGATGATACACATTTTGGCTATGCTTGCAGAGGAGAAGGTAACAATGGTCAACTAATTTTGGATGTCATGGGAATGCTTATAGAAAAACTCCACAAGCATATTACTAACTACACAAAAAGGGTCTATTTTTTCCGTGCAAAATCTACAACATGAAACAAATAGATATTTTTAGTAGAAATGGCATGGGAGAAAAAAACCCTACCTTGTGTGGTGGAGTGATGCCTTCCTCCCTCCTTTGTCTAATGAAAATGGATTTACAAATTGGTATGATAATTTTCCTCACTTCTGCCTTCCTCACGACCTTTTGAAACTAGCACGACAAACAAGTTGTTCGCACAAAAAGGAATGGAAAAATCCATGATTGTTTTGGGTTAAAAATATTTTGAATTATCATTACATAGTGTACCTCATACCACCATCAAATATGAATGGACGTACGTGCCAACATTCATAGGTTGGTGTGACGTGTCACTTTCGACGTCGAGTCATCAAGCCGAGGCTTTCATCATGATGATGGGTATGCATGTTCCATACATACATATTATGGTAATGTTATGGGGTTTCATCATGCTTAGATGGTGCATTTTGTATAAATTATAACCAATGTCCAACATTTATATATAATAAGGTGGTGTTCTCATAGTCTTATATATAAGTGTTTCTTAACTATTGTACCCAAATGTTTGTATTGTTCACTTTCCGATTTGTAGTTAAAAATTAATCTTTTACAACTTTATTGGTTGCCACTTCTTACATAAAATTTGTTATGTATGTATATGGCCTAACAATAAAACAAAATAAAAAAAAAAAAAAATAGAATAAAATGGTGAGCATATCCCAAGTAGGGGAAAGACACCAATTGGTGAACATGCACCAATAGATGTGCACCTTTTTGTGAGGGTGGGGTCCACTAAGTGGACTAATAATTTCAAATTAATATACTTGAAAGGACCCAATAAATGTGCACATTTGTACAAAATTTAAATCTTACAAAATCTTTATAAAACTTGAACAATTAGTACACTCTTTAATACAAAACATGTATGAAGTGACACATTGGGAACATTAACATTTAGACTCCCATGTTTGAGACTTGAAATTAAAATCCAACTTGCAACATTAAAATGTCAACATAAATAAAATAAGTACATTTGTGTACATAATCAAAAGTTCACTTGTTTATGCATAGGAACAAACTTGTTCACATTTACCCCATTTCACATATATTCAAGTACTTAAATGCACAACCTTTCAAGTTGCCAAGATGAAATTAAAACACATTTTAATTTTAAAACAAACCAAAATTTCCATTTTTTTAATCATAATTGTCCTTCCTTTTTCCACCTTCACCTCATTAATTGTTGCACCTATAAACAAATTTGTATTAGACTCACCATTTTTCCCACAAAAATCGAATTAATGCCAAGTAATAAATATCCCTCCAAAATTTGAATAATCCCTCCAAAATCTCAAAATTGAATTCAAATAGGATGTAGTATTATATATTGGATTAATATGGTTAGCAATCATTTTGTGGAAACAATTGATAGAGAACATAACTGGTAGAGTTATATACCAAATTCGGATTTGCAGGGAGGTCACATATACAAGAGGTAAATGACAGTTACCTTTTTAATATTCAAAGTATTCAAAAGAATGTCTGAATATTTGAAGAATGTTAGAAATAGACATAATGTTAAATACATAAAGAATGCCTATGTATGTCATGAATATGTGAATCACTTTCCGAACATCGAGGAATATCTAAATATAAATAAGTGTTGTCTTTATTTATCTAGTTAATATTTGAATATCCATAGTTATCTTTATATTGAATTTTTGAATATTGAAGAATATCATAAAATAGACATAATGTTTAGTATATGATGAATGTTTGCATATGAAATGAACATGTGAATTACTTGCCTTAACAAATGCGAGAATATCTGAATATAAATAAGTGTTGTCTTTGTTTATGTAGTTAATATTTGAATATCTATGGTTAAATTTATATTGACTGAATTTGAATATGTGAAGGATGTTAGAAAATAGATAGAATGTTAAATATGAGAAGAATGTTTGCATATGCAATGCATATGTGAATCACTTATCTTAACAAATGCAAAATATCTAAAGATAAATAAGTGTTGTCTTTATTTATGCAATTAATATTTGAATATCAACTATTAAATTTATACCGACTAGAAGAAAACATGATTAGCTTCTTAAAAATAGATAGAATGTTAAATACATGAAGAATGTCAACATCTATAATGAATATCCGAATCACCTTAACTAATGAGGCATATTTGAATATAATAAGATTTTTCTTTATAGTAGTTAATATTTGAATATCCACCGTTAACTTTATATTGATGAGGATAAATATATCTTTGGAAATTATTGAACATACATTAAATATATGATTGTGACTTTACCATATTCTACTACGCATTCAAACTTTAAATGTGCATTGAAAGTACCTAATATACAATTTATATGTTGTTATTTCATTGCATGCTCTTATTACATTGCTATTATTGAATAAATTCTTATATTCCTAGGAGGCCGATATCCGGGACGTAAATGATGGATATCTTTTTACTTCCCCATTCACCAAAAATAGTGTTGTTATTGACCATACACTGTTGTTATTGAGTAATGGGTTTCGTTACGACTGACTTTGTTTTTTTAACCATGCAAATTGAACTATTGTTTCTTGATTTCATTTTTTTATTCCTCCATTCACCACAAACTCTTCTAATACAACGTAGAAATTGTCCAAAAATAGGGTTTTTTCACCCATGCATCTTATAGTTTCAAAATACAGTGTTGTTATTGAATATACACTATTGTTATTGAATATATGGGAATTAATGAATATATATTGAATATACGATGGTAATTTTGTTATTTCAAACAATGCATTAAATGAAAAATTATAGGCATATAGTCAATGTATATTCACTAATTTTAGAGTATGTGTATTCAATGTTCATATCACCACAAACTCTCTCAATTCAAAGTAATTACCGCTAACCTTCAAACCGTATATTCAATAATTTCAGGGTATATGCAATATGAAAACGCAATATGAATTTTTGGTGATGTGAACACTTTATACACATAAAAAAATCAAATTTGCATAGTGAACCGAAAAATCAATTTTCCCACACCAAAATCATGTTTATACCCACATACCAAGAAACAAAATTAGCATCTATTCCGATCAATTCAAATGCTACCTTATTATGTGATTGGTATGCGTAAATATAATATTATTATGTGTAATTTATAACCTTCATACAAAAATATATGAACTTTGTTATGTAGTTTTTTGGGAAATCATAGAAGTTGTATTTAGTTGTTTCCATCATATCATTAATCATAAGTATATGTAGTATATTCCATCATATCAATATAAAAGGAGTTTTGGTAATGTGTAAAAACATGAATTATCTTCTTATAGGTGTTTATAATTTTTATTATTCATTATTTTATAGAATAATAATGTAAAAGGAAAATGTTCACCGCTAAGTAAGGTCATTAGTGATCTTACCTGTAGAATGAAGCATTATGATTTCATGTTGATTTTAGGTGTCAAAAGACACAATTGTGATCTTTTGTAGCCTTTATTTTTATACTCATATGCCTAGGCACACTTCCAATTCACCCCGATAGTTCTAGGTGCTCTCCCGAAGCATGTGAAACTACTAAGTCCATTTTTGTTATTGTCTTACCGTGGTTTTAGCATGCATATTTATAATAACCAAAATCAAAGTATATATTTCATCATAATAACCAAATCCATGAGCTCAATTTGGAAACACACATAATAAGAACATAAAGTTTCGATAGCAATTAAGACTAGATCCACCATACAAGTACCATGAATAGAGACATCGACAATCAATATCCATCCATAATGTCCCATTATATTAATCATGACAAAGCACGAAAGTGAATACACCATAAGTTTCATCATAAATTCATGTACACATAGATACTAGCATCATAACTTTGTTACATCCAGATACATCTCACTCTCAAAAAGTGCAAATCAATACACACACACACACACACACACACACACACACACACACACACACACACACACACACACACACACACACACACACACACACACACACACACACACACACACATGGGTGGGGAATTTCCCTTCACTGCCCATGCACTCTCAAAATAGGCCGCATGCTCAAAATATCCATGTGTCATTTACAAAGATAACTAAAGAAGCATGCAAGCTTTGCCTAATAATATATTATCTATAATTAACTCCAGATCCAATCCTATTATTAGCTCTACCACTGCATGTCTCTTGATCTTCCACTTGCTCCAAAAATAACTTTTCCTTCACTGAGAAGTATTCTTGTTCTTATCCTTGTGTGTTCTACACTCCATCCTATTTTTAGCCCATGTATGTCAAAATGGATAAGTCCCAAAATTTGTCCTTCCTGTGCGCGAAATCTTAGGGCACAAATTGGTGAAATCAAGCTTTGTGCTTATCCATACATCCACTTCTTTACGCCACTATCATCTTACCTTTGATACATAGGTAATATTTTACCAGGCCAACATTACCCCACACTAATGTCATTTCCACCCTCAAAGTGATACTCATACCTTATCTCTAAAAAATAAAAATAACAAAGTAAAGAATGAATGTCCATAAAATGAAAGGATGTAAGAATACTTCAACAACCTAGGCACTATTATTCTGTAGGAAACAAAAGTTCAGGGTACTCGTTCTTAATGTCCGCTTCTAACTCATTCCAATCACCGAGTCCCTTCTTCACCTTTTCTAGGATCTTCGAAAGAATAGCTCGCATTTCATCCATTGTCATATCATCACTCATGTGCTTCAAGACTCCAAAACATTCGCCAAACCTGAAGTCATGCCATCCATCATGTCCATTCTTCATGCTATCAATTTTCCAAGTTCTTTTATTTTCTCCTTGTGAGGATACTCGAGCTGAATGAGCTATGAGGCTCACCGCGCTCTCTGCTAGTCATGTCACTTCATTACCTCACAACCTCACATGAAAGTATCATTTTGTTTACAACAAGGACCTAATTCTCTTCAAATAATTTCCTTGTTTTAATGATTGGCTCTGGATCTTCACACATATTCAATGCCAAGTCTTCCTTCTTCAATTCTTCCTTAATTGTTTACAGTAGGGCATCATATTCAACTATCTTGCACGTTATTTTTTTCTTCACTCTCTCTTTTACAACAAAGAGCCTCTTTTTTTTTCTTTGCACCTATTTCTTCCGCACTTGGGCTATGTGCTAGATCCCTCATCCAATAACAAGTGTAATAAAGTTTGTAAAATACAAGGCTAATAGAAATTTTCCACTTACATGTTTCTCATATTGTGGTCGTGCCTTCATAATTTCCTCTCCAATCTCCTTGACCATCTCAAGGAAAGTCTCTACTCTATTTTCTGCCTTATCCTTTTCTTTCTTCAAGCTCTCTATTTTCTCTTCCTTATCCTTTTTATCCTCAATAAAAGTTCTTAAGGTATCTGCGTTATAAAAATTTCATCACACGTAAATGCATGCAGACTATGTTTGTTAATGAATTGCTCACTTGTTCATTAGAGAACTCCGTGGGCTTGATTGTCACATGTTTAGAATGCAGAGCCTTCTTCATTCATCTGGTGGCACATGAATCCTCACAACAAGGAGTTTGGGCTCATCCATGTGAGTCTGCATATTCCAAGATAAATGTTTCCTTATGTGGGTGTTTTCCATCTTAGGGTCCATTAGTTCCCATCCATATGATTGTTCCGGGGCAAGAGTGCTCTGGAACCTTTCGCACTGAATAATATTTGTAGGGTTATTGATGTACCCTAACTCAGGTGTTTGTACCATCTCCTCCTGATTATTCCCACTAGTGTACTCATTTGTATGCTCATGTGCTCCAAGGTGCCTTCTTTTTTCTCTTCTCAACTCCAAGCCTCATGGCCACTATTGAATCGCCGCTTTACATTGTATTTCAATTTTGTATCTCCCCGTGATGGCTTTCTTTTTCACAATGTAGATGTCTATATAAAATTGTGTTTACTCGTGATTATCCCTTCATCTTATCAAACTTCAAGGCTATGTGTGAAGCATCCTAGCACGGAATTTTGTGATGACACCTCCTCATCACTATCTTTCACGGGCACATACTTAAGAGAAACTAATATGTAGAAAATATTACAGATCTCAAATAAAAGTGCAGAATAAAATAACACAACACAAAGAGACAATATTTAACATGGTTCACCCAATTTGGGCTACGTCCACCAAGAATCACTTGCTCATATTTTATTACAAGCCACCGCTCTCTCAATACAATACCTAGATCTGTTTGGAGCTATGCTCAACAAACTCTACAGAATTCACACCCAAATTCAAAACACATCTGCAATGTTACATTATATCCTACCATATGCACAAAACCATATAAATAGACAACTACTTAAGCAGTTTTACAAAACCGTGGGTATCAAAACCATGGGCCAAAACCATCCCATAAACCTATGGGTCAAAAATCCCACCCATATGAGAAAAGCATGTTTCCCGATATATCGGGCACATTTTAAGGCCAAAAAAATTTTTTCGGGGGCTACTGCCCCAAAACCCCGGCAAGACAACTATGGAAAGTGTACAATACTCTTAGTGTACAGTCTTCAACACTTTCTCACATGAAAACAGGCTCCACAACCTAACAATCTCCCACTTGGAGACTAGTTTTCCTCTGAGCAAGCTTCTCAACCCTTCACTAGTTTCCATGAAGACCAACCAAAGCTGAACACAACTTCAGTTTTTCCCTTATGACCACCTTGGTCATCATGTCTATAGGATTCTGACTAGTATGAATCTTCTCCAACTTCAACTTCTCTTCCTCCAAAGTTGTCCTTGATGAAATGGTACCTTAACTATATATGCTTCATCCTAGAGTGGAAAGCAGAGTTCTTAGCTAGGTGTATAACTCTGACTATCACTATGCAACTTTCCTTCCTCCTACTTATGCCCCAACTCCTCAAGCAATTTTGTAACCAAATCATTTCTTTTCTTTCCTCTTGTGGCAACAACATACTCAACCTCCATGGTTGATAAAGCCACCAACTTCTGTAGTCATGAAATCCAGCTCACTGATTGTCCCACCTACAAGTAAAACATAACTGTCATGCTCCTCCTATTGCTATGTCTACATCTCCAGCCATATCTCGATTCTACATAACCACACAAAGTGGTGTCTGATCCATAAAAGCACAAAATTTTCCCCATGGTCCCTCTCAAATACCAAGGATCCACTTTACTACCTCGCGCTGATCTCTACCTGGATCACTCACTCATAAATCTACTCACCGCTCCCACTACATGGGAAATATCAGGCCTGGGTGCACACCATGGCATACATCAAACTACCAACCGCTGATGAGTAAGGTACCTTGGACATCTGGTTTCTCTCCTGCTCTATCTTGGGACACTGCTCCTTTGATAACTTGAAATGGCCTACCAAAGGAGTCCCAACCGGTTTAGCATCCTGCATATTAAACCTCTCCAAGACCTTCTTAATGTACTCTTCCTAAGATAAAGTCAGCTTCCATTCCTTCCTATCCCGAAGATATCCTCATACCAAGGATTTGTTTGGTGCCCCCAAATCCTTCATAGAAAAGGATTCACTTAGCTTTTTCTTGAGTACTTTTATTTCCTGCATGTTTTTACCTACAACCAACATGTCATCCACATACAAACAAAGGATAATATAACTTCCATCCTCAAATTTCTTTATATACACACAATGGTCAGAATGACATCTAATATAACCTTGCTCCATCATGAAGCTATCAAATTTCTTATACCATTGACGTGGAGCTTGTTTCAAGCCATACAAGCTCTTCTTCAGTTTGCACACCATCTCCTCTTTACCTTTGACCTCATAGCCCTCTGGCTGTTGCATATATAGTTCCTCCTCCAAATCACCATGGAGAAATGTAGTCTTTACATCAAGTTGTTCTAAGTGCAAGTCTTCTACTGCAACTATTCCTAGAACAGTTCTAATAGAAGTCATTTTTACTACAGAGAAAAAAATCTCATCAAAATCTATACCTTTTTTTGTGCAAACCCTTGACCACCAACCGGCCTTGTATCTTTTCTTTCCTCCTTCTTCCTCTTTGACTCTAACACCCACTTTTTTGTAATGCTCTTTTTCCTTCGGGTAGCTTCACCAAATCCCATGTCTGGTTCTCCATGAGAGCCTGATGCTCCTCATCCATGGCTTGCTCCCACTTCTTCCTGGCATCTACCTACATTGCTTCATCAAAGCTCTCTGGCTCTCCACTATCAATGAGTAATAAATAATAAAGAGAAGGAGAAAAAATGTTTAGGTTCTCTTCTTACCCTAGAAGACCTCCTCAATATAGGAGTTTGGGGTTCCTATTGAGGAGGTTCCTAAACTGATTCATGTGTCACTTTCCCATCCGGAAGATCCTCTACCACTGCATATTCTTTCTTGGATTCTTCCCTGTTTTCCTACAACTTGCTTATATACATGACTTTCTCATTAAAGACCACATCCCTAGATCGAATGATTTTCTTGTCCTTAATACTCCAACATTTATATCCAAAGTCATCACCACCATAACCAATGAAAGTACATTTTTCTGATTTAGCCTCTAGCTTGGTCCTATCATCCTTGTCTATATGGACAAACACCTCATCCAAAGACTCTAAGAAATGAATAATCAACTTTCTTACCATACCAAGCCTCCTCAGTATGCCTCCATCCAAGGCACTTCGAGGGTCCTCTGTTTATCAAGTACACAAACAGTGCTCACCACTTCTACCCCAAAAGAAAGAGGTAGTCCTGCATGTAACCTCATGCTCCTAAAGACGCTCCATTATTGTTCTGTTCATCCTTTCTACACCCCATTCTCATTGTGGGAGTTCCTGAACCATCTTTTTCCTATGGATTCCATTCTTAGAACAATAATCATCAAATTCATTGCTGCAATACTCCCCTCCATTATCTGACCTGAGACATTTTAGCTTAAGACCTGTTTCATTCTCTACCAAGGCTTTCCATTTAACAAAAGTGTCAAATACATCAGATTTGTTTCTAATACAATAAACCCAAACTTTCCTTGTTGCATCATCAATAAAAGTAACATAATAACTTGAACCCCCAAGAGATGATACCTGAGCCGGCCCCCACACATCAAAATGCACCAACTCTAACTTACTCTCTTTCTTTGTAGGTCCAACCTTGAGAAACCTTACTCACTTTTTTTCCATATATGCAGTCCTCACAGAACTCCAAACCTATTTTTGTATATCCAGAAAATCCTTCTTTTATGATCTCCATGCCCTTATGGCTCATATGACCGAGCCTATAGTGCCACAATGTTGTATCTACTTTTGAAGCCACAAGATTACAAACATTAGTGCTATAAGTGGTTAAATACAAGGTTCCAACCTTCTTACCTCTTGCCACCACAAGAGCACCCTTGGTAACCTTCCAAGAGTCCATTGTAAATATCACAGTACAACCATCACTTCCCAACTACCCTGCCGATATCAAATTTCATCTTAATGTAGGCACATGTCTGACATCCTTCAATAGCCAAGTATTCCCATTCTACATCTTAACCTGAACAAAACCTTTTCCAACTATGCTGCAAGGCTCATCATCACCAAGAAAAACATGCCCAAAATCTCCTTGAACATAATCAACAAAATAATGCCTATGTGGAGTAAAGCATGGAAAGAAGCCCCCAAATCTAAAACCCAAGATTCAGTAATATTGTGCAAAGAAAGAATCAAAGCATCCTGACATACATTACCCATTGCCACATTTGCCTCCTTGTTTTCTTCCTGTTGTTTCTTCTTGTCCCGAAGCTCCCAACAATCCTTCTTTGCATGCCTAGACTTTCCACAGTGCCAACATACTATCTTGCTTTTGGATTTTGACCTTGCCCGATCCTTTGATTTTCCATGGCTTCCTCTATTCTTCTGTCTCCCTCTAGTTTCCACTGTCAAAGCATTCCCTGAAGTAGAAGATTCACCAGAGCTTTTTCTTCACATTTCCTCACTTAGAATCACCCCTACAACATCCTCAAACTTCAACTTTGAGTTAGCTGAACCGAGTTGCTTACCGCCATTACTAGGCTATTCCAACTCTCAGGTAAAGAGCACAAAACTAATAAAGCCCTAACTTCTTCATCAAATTCTATTATAACCAAAGCTAGCATATTTACAACCGTATTAAAATCATTTAAATGATCTGCTACTAAACCATTCTCAGACATCTTCATATTAAACAACTTTTTCATTAAAAATATCTTATTAGAGGCAGAGGGTTTTTCATACAACTTCCCTAATGCATCCATCAGTTCTTTTGTAGTCTTTTCCTTTGAAACATTAAATAATACCAAAGATGCAAGACACAACCAGATTGTCCCAAGTGCCTTCCTATCCAAAAATCCCATTCCGCATCCATCATGCTCGAGGGTTTGTTCACCTTCTCAGACAACGGAATATAAAGATCCTTCTGATAAAGGTAATCTTCCATCTGCATCTTCCAAAGACTAAAATTCTACCCATTGAATTTATCAACCCTAGATCTTCCATCATCTGCCATAGCTCCCACTCAAGATAAAACTTTCCCTATGATTCAACACTTCAACAAACCAAACTAGATCTGATACCAATTGTTAGGAAATAAGGGATAAAATATGTGGAATAATCCTCACAAAATCGCAATAATAGAAACTAATATGCAAAAAATATTACAGATCTCAAATAAAAGTGCATAAATAAAATAACACAACACAAAGAGACAATATTTAACGTGGTTCACCCAATTTGGGCTACGTCCACCAAGAATCACTTGCTCAAATTTTATTACAAGCCACCACTCTCTCAATACAATACCCAGATCTGTTTGGAGCTATGCTCAACAAACTCTACATAATTCACACCCAAATTCAAAACACATCTGCAATGTTACATTATATCTACCATATGCACAAAACCATATAAATAGACAACTACTTAAGTAATTTTACAAAACCATGGGTATCAAAACCATGGGCCAAAACCATCCCATAAACCTATGGGTCAAAATCCACCCATATGAGAAAAGCACATTTCCCGATATATCGGCACGTTTTAAGGCCAAAAAATTTTCTCAACCTCACCGGGTTGCACCTCCGAACCCCTTGCTACCAAGGGCCCGGTGAGACAACTATGGAAAGTGTACAATACTCTTAGTGTATAGTCTTCACACATCTTCTCCTTTGGCCCATCGGGCACACCAATTTCAAAAATACAATGAGGAGCAAGATAGCACCCCAAGTTATCTTCTCACCTTTTCATCCTAGATGCACACTTCTTCCACTATGCCTTTTACAATGTAGCTCACAATGTTATAATATGTCTTGTTCACCATTTTGTGTGCTATATATAACCATCACTTGTTTACCTCCTTCCATCTCTCTCAAGTGCCCAACTTACAGCTACTGTAGTGCACAACTACCCTAGTGGCTTTGTCTTCTATGTTTGTCACATTAAAATCTTGACCTCCTTTATGATACTTAAATGCAGTGGCCATTACCTCTACTCCATCATCATCAAAAAGGTCACCAACAATCTCCTCACCAGAGTCACACAAACCTATAACCTTCCCGATCAAATTTTCTATAATTCTCATTCTCCTTCCCACAAAATAGAAGTAATCTTCATGTATGCATGACATGAGCCATTGGTACAAATGATCGGGCTTGCCAAAGAATGAAAACTCAAACAACTACATAACCCCAACACTTTCCAATAGCTTTTAAATGTTTTTCATACACCCTCTATCCATCTGTGGTTTTTACATGTTTGTCTTCAAAACTGTATCTTCCTTTATATCCTTCCAGGTCTTCTCTTTGTCATTGAATGATTGAAGTCACTAATTTTGCATTTTTTCAACTTGTGATGTCCATGATCTCCCTTCATAACCTCTCTAGGGTATTACATTTCTACAAACCACTCATGTGGTGCTTCCTCGGTCTCCTTCACAATGGCCAAGCTCTCTTTGGTGCCATTATTCTTCTTAAGTAAAAATGTGCTCTAAAAACTACAAATGTTTCAACGCCTTACCCTTACACCTTTGTTTTCCTCTGTTTCCTCACAATATCTCATGCCCTCATGTGCCCTAGCTTACAAATTTTCTCCTTCCAAACCCTAACAATGTGAATATTTCCTTCTACACACACCCAACTTGCTCAAACACTTCTTCCATGTAGAGCTCTGGTAATGTCATGTCCTGAAATCACTTGGTTCATTCAAAAATGATTTCTTTCACACTTTTCACTTCACACACTTCTCAAAAACACAAAGGATGCAAGGTAAAAAATAACATTGCAAGCTTCTTCTTTTATAGATCCATTAAAACCTCCACATTAATTTCTCCTCAACCACCACCATATGACATTAATTCCACCCTTTCACTCTTCCGCATGTCACACCATATTCTTTCATGCTCCCAGTCATAACCTTCTGCACACCCACTACTTCTCGAGACATATATCTCCTTACACACACCTCCTACACCATGTGAAGTAAAAACCACTTGCACCTTATACCAAGTAGTTTCCCATGTTGCTTCTACCTCATGTTACACTACACATCCATCCATCTACACATGGTCTTCAATATGAGAAATTTTTTTAAGTACCTTCAACTCCAAACCTATAATATTTTTCCAATGCACACCAATCTATATCAAAGCACCAATCAATTATTATTTTTATCCACCCCACACTAAAAGTATGTGTGGTCCTCTACGCATGAATCCAATAGATAGTAATCAGCTCTCTTGGCATGCAAAAGCTTATTACAACAAAACACTGAACTAAATTGACAAAAGCATAACAACAATGAAAGGAAACACATGAAAGGAAAATGCATTAAAGGGAAATCTAATCTAAGTGGAAATATTGCCTTATTACAAACACCAAGAAGACTTATTTATAGTAGGGCTTCAACCTACTCCCATTGAAGTAACTGGGAAAAAAGTGCCATCCAATGCCCTATAATCGAAAAGTGCCTGATTCCAATTCAATATCTTTATTACTACAAAATGGTCCCAACCAATGAAATTTCAACTTCCTAGGGTGGCACACAAAAACTTTGAATCATACAAAAGAACCATCTTTCCCACCTCAAATTTTTATTCTTGAATATGTCTATCATCATGTCATGCCTTTTGTCTCACTTTTTCTATCTTCTGGCTCCATCGGGAAATAACACACACTCATCACTCATCTAACTACATCAGTTTTTCTATGCACTCTTCAACAATTTTCATCATCTAATCCTCTTGTGCATGTGCAATACATAGGGATGGAAACATGAAATTCCATAGAAATACAACCTCTTCATGCCAAACACCAATTGAAAGGGTGTGGCCTTATTCAACCTCTTATAAGTAGTCCTATATGCCCAAAGTACAACAAAACTTTTTATCATCCCAATCTTTTCTTCCAACATCACAAATTTTTTGTCAATGTTTGTCCCAAATCTTGTTGAAAGCCTTAGCAGTTCCATTGGCTTGTGGGTGATAGGGTGTTGTCTTATGGTGTGCCACCATAAAACTCTAACCAAAATAATTTTGATGGTCTCATTAAGAAAATGAGTGCCCCTATCACTTGTCAAGCTCAATGGACATCCATACCTATGCTGATAATGTTTTCCCATAAAAATCTTGTTGTTGTTGTAGTTGTCATGCAATCCTTTGTAGGTGTTGCTTCTTTTCCCACCTTGTCAGATAGTTTGTACAAGTTATAATATATATATGTCAAGTCCTACCTATGTGTGGGTGGGGAAATAGGACCTACAAAATTCAATACACCCATTTCTCAAAAGGTTCAACACTTGCAATAGGCCTCAAAGGCATCTCATCTCTAGATCCAGGCTTCCCAAGGCACTAAAATGATCACATGCCTTGACATATTCTTTAATATCCTTTATAAAAGTTTCCCACCAAAGGCCAACCATCAAAATCTTGTGCATGGTGGCATCTCCTGCATAATGACCTCCTACAATTCCACCATGAGATTCTTCCATAATACCCTCATGCTCATGCTCTAAAACACACCAATGCACAAAACTTCATCATGACCTAGCTTATATAAATCTCCACCTATCAACTGGTAAGGTGTCACATGTATTGCAAGTTGTTTCTTCTCTAAGGTCTTCATTCCCTCAGCACCTATCCAGTGCAAAAAAATATGCAATATCTCCTCTAGTTCAGTGGGTGCATGATTCAATCTAAAGAGTTGTGCATCTGGCATTGTGTCCTCAATGCTCTACATCCCTCACCAAAATTGATTCTTGAAAATGATCAGGTCCTCGAGTTACTTTTCCTAGTTTTACAATCACTATAAATTGAAACTCCTGAAATAGTAGTATCCACCTACAAATGCACCCTTGTAAAATAGGCTTGTTGACCAAATACTTAAGTGCCATATGATCTATGAAGAAGATAAATGGTGTCACCAATAAGTATTGTTTAAACTTGTGCAATGCGTAAATCATGGAAAAAAGCTTCACGCTCAGTAGTTGTATAGTTTTGTTCAGCTTGGTGTCAACTTCCTTGCAAAACAAATAGGGTGGTCTATAATTCCTTCTCTTGGTTGTGCTAACATTGCACCAATTTCCATCCCAAAAGCATCAACATGAACATGAAATGGTTTTTCCCATGAAGGAAAGTGCAAAATAGGTGCAGTGGTCAACCTTTCCTTTAGTGTTTCAAATGCTTGTGTTGTTGTGCACCTCACCCCAATAGAATTTTCCTTTAGCTTTCAAAATTCCTCCAGGGGCACAAAAATATTTGCATAGCCCTTTAATGAATTTCCTATAATACCCTATATGTCCAAGAAATCCATGCACTTCACTTTTGATTGTTAGGTTCTTCCAATCCCAAGATCACAACGACCTTGGTTGGATCTACCAACAAGCCTTCCTTACAAATAATATGCCCAAGAAAAGTGCCAAAAGGTGTCACAAAGATACATTTCTTAATATTCAGAGAGATGCTCAACTACCTACACCTCTCAAACATAAGCCTCAAATTGTCACAATGATCCTTAACCAAACCATACACTATCCAATCATCTAGATATACCTATAAAAAATTATGAATGAAGTCCTAAAAATCTTGCACAACAATGCATGAGAACACAGTTGGCACATTCTTCAACCCAAAGGGCATAACTATGTGTATGAAAAACTTCCCATTCAATGGTGAAAGTTTTCTTTTCTTGATCTTCCTTTTCTATGCACACTTGATGATATCCTAAAAATCCATCTATAAAAGAGTAGATCTCACACCCTACAACTCCTCAAGGATCTCCTCTATGAAAATGGGGTGGGAAAAGGATCAATGACACATGAAGCATTCAACTCTCTATAGTCCACACATATCCTTATCCTCCCATCCTTTTTAATATTGATGACCATGGGACTTACCCACTTTGATTCCTCAATGGGCTCAATTATACCAGACTTGAGCATTTTATCAATTTCTTCCTTTACCTTAATGCACAGATTAGGATTCATCCTATATGGCCTCTTCCTAATCGGGCACACACCTTCTTTAAGTTGATTCTCATCTCACCTAAAGAAGGGTGTACTCCTTTTAACTCATGATAGCCTCATGAAAAATAAGTCCTGAAAGTCACACAGAGTTCAATAATCTTAGCCACTTCCTACTCACCAATAATCACCAATAATGGCCTCTTTAGGCTCTACATCTATTCCAATATTAACCTTATTTGTTTTTCATAGGCTCATGATACACGCATGTGCTTTTCATCTGTTGTGTCCATCACCTCATGTGTACCTTCAGTGTGGTTAACATCCAAATTATTATCCTCATCATCATCATCATCATTTATCATGCATACCAGTTTACCCTTTTCCTTTTTTTCCCAAGCATGGACCATTTCTTCTTCTTCTTCAGTCTCTTCAAGGTCAAGGCACACCTCTAAATCCATCTCTCCAAACATATCTAACAAAAAGTTCCTCATCCTTTGCTATCTCCCAAAGTAAGGTGCTTCATAATCTATAGTGCTTCATTGACCGAGGTTTAGTAGAAAAGTAATCAAAAGTATGGATCATACCTTGAGGTCATCTCTTACCAATTAACTATTTCTCTTGTCAATTCTGCATGGACATACCATGCATGCGCACATGCACCACTTAGGGTGGCATAGAACTTATGTACCCAAAGTGATGGTGGTAAGGCCTCCTACCCCTCCATCCAAAGTCTCTCACATTCCTAGATGTGGTGTGAAGTAGGGGACTTCCCATGGAATTCACATATCTATGAGAAGGTACATTTCTCCTTAGAAACCTAGTAGAAAAGGTGATTCTCACCTCTCACCATTCCAATAGGTTGTCTCTGTGTGTAGTCCACCAATGTGTTGTTGTCCCATGTAGAGAGTATAAACCAACATATTTCTTTTCACCCCTCATCCTTCCACTGGGATTCCATGGCACAAAAATACATCAGGTTCCCTTCACCAATGTACCGAGGTACCTGGTTATAACTTAAGTGCCTAACCATGCATGTGCCTATCATGATCATGCAAGTAATATGTTTTTACCTCTCATCCAACTACTTCATATGTTCCATGCACCCAATTTTCACAAGAAATACTTGTGGTATCACTAACTAAATGAGCATCATCCCATTGTATCACTCCTTCCTTAGATGGCTCAATTACCTCAGGGTCTCTTATGTGCAGCATGTGTATATCTTGTTCAAGTCTTCTTCACTCAAAGGCTCAACATATGGAGCAACCTTTGCATCTATCAAAGGTATAATGACACACTCTTCTTTGTTCTCAAAGCTAATGTACCCCTTTGTTGAAGCACAAATCTGCATTATTCACATAACACCAAGGGCACCCAAGTAATGTTGGGAAACTATCTACTTCAGCTAGCTCCAATACTTCAAAGTCCCTAGTAAACTTGGCTCCTTGAATTGTAATAGTCACATCCTTTAATACTCCAATAGGATGGCTCCTAGTTCTATTTTCCATATATAATATATTCAAGAAGGCTGCAATGGTGGTCTTCCCATCTGATTCCAAGCATCCAATGTGAGTACATTAACTTCTTACACTGTATCTATCAGAATATTTCTCAGAAGCCATCCATCTATGACCACATTCAATGTAATCTCCTTATCATACTCATGATTATGGGGAGGTAGATTTTTACATGAAGTATCTTCCTCTCTCACTCTCATTACCTGTGCACATGTACTTTTTTTCTCTCAACCACTCTCCTAACAAGGGGATTATGTTCTCCTAGCGAAACATTCACATACCTCCTTCAAGTCATCTACATCCTTCCTTATGGGGGATTCAAACCTTCTTTTTCCATTCCATCACACGCTTTCTCCTTCAAGCTCTGAATTTCTCCTTGTAGATCCCTGATAACATCCATAGTCTCTAGGTAAACTTCTTTCTGATGTTCAACATCAGGTACTTGGCATTAATCACTTCTTTCTTTGTTATAGTCAGCTTATACTTTGGAGGTTCACAAGCAGCACAACCTCAACATGTGTGTAACTAAGATGGGTTTGTAATTCATAATTAAGTCCAACCTTTGACATCCATTGATCTCCATCTATGTATTATATCTTAATCATAGTTTCTCCCTTGTCTTGCTTGTGTTGCTTTTCTCATATGCTCATACAAGTCTGGAGACATTCTTCAAATTTGTGTTGTTTTCCACACCATGAGAAAACCACATTCTAAGGGCACTCACACTTTGATAATGATCAGAGATCCACAAGTAAAACAAGTTCCTCTAGGAAATCCTCCTCTTCCACCACCACGACCATCGACCTCTATATCCTCCACAAAGCCTCTATTCTGTTATCCCCATTATTGTGCCCTTCATTATGTTGTTCTCCTTGTTCCTTAGATCCACCTACTACACTAGTCTGGCACACACCTAGTTCAATGGCTCATGAATATGATCAATCACTCTATAGTTAATAGTATCATGAGTATGAGTTTTACAAATTTACAATACATAGACACATTCTTCCGGATCACATGTTGTAAAAGAGGAGACATCTACTCACATCATGGTCCAAATGAAAAATCTCACAATCCAACAACATGGCACACACCAATTACGAGGGAAAACTATCCTTGGTATGTCCTTCAACCTCACAATCCATACACCATATCCCACTATGTGTCTCATGAGCTGAATTAGCAGAGAGATTTTCCAACTATTTTTCCATAGCTGCAATTTGCACTCTAAAAATGGACTCACTCTAGTGTCCACACTCCCAACTACCTCAACATGCAGAGCTTCTCCAAAGCATCACACGGATCCAAAAAGGTCTTATGAGATAGTGCCCTTTCTAAATGGAGTCAACAACCCACCAAAAAACCATTGTGCATGTTGACTAGGATGTATGTCATAAGACAAATTTGAAAAAAAGTTTTAAAATGTGTGTCATCATACTCCCAAACACTTTTTGATAAGCCCTACTTAATGTCCTTAAGCATGCATGATAATACTTTTTTTTCAAACTCAAGGATATGGAACTCAACTAAAAAATGTAGAGCATAAAGCATCATAATCCACCATAGTATCTGATGTGGGTCATACTTTTATACCAACTATGTGTGCACCCTTGAAGAGTAGTAGAAAATTGACTCACCTTTCTATCTGAAGTGGTGATTCCTTTAGCACGCCATAACAACTCACACTTGTGCACATGCTCTGCAACATCTTCAATACCTCTATATTCTAGGAAAGTGGAGGGACATCTCATAATAAACTTGTTGAGGTTGATGTGGGGGTTGAGGGGATGTGGGCCTTGTCCTCCAGATCCAAAACCAAACCACCACCAATATTTCCTCCACCACCAAAACCACCTAATCCACTTGATCTCAATCCTCCTAATCCACCTAATCCTCCTACAATGGGTGCCAACCAGTGGATGTACTTCCTTGCATCCCAACAGTAGTACTAAACTAAACTCCCATAGTCTGTGAAAGTTGTAGTACTTCCAGATGTGTTCCCAATGTTCTATGCACCCACACTCTATCCTGATGATGCACACAAAAAAATATTCCTCCAATCGGCCTCCAAACAACAAAGATGATGTCTGTGTTGCCATAGATGAATGTGTTGTCTAATGTACTTTTGTATTCAAAGGAAAATGATATCTACCTAAAGCTACTAGATTACCTACACTCACTATTGATTAATGATTACTTTTGGAACTCAAAACACCAAGCACAAGGGCTAGGTCACCAGTGGGATCAAATGTGCACCCCATGGTCCTTAATCTTTCCTCCTCTGATGTGCTCTCATCAAAAGCCAAAGAAGGGGATTCTCTATTGTGCTTTCCTAAGTGGGGAGATCCTGATGCTCTGGCTCCA
Organism: Taxus wallichiana var. yunnanensis; assembly: GCA_018340775.1. NCBI lineage: Eukaryota > Viridiplantae > Streptophyta > Pinopsida > Cupressales > Taxaceae > Taxus > Taxus wallichiana. The sequence goes on along the minus strand of CM031240.1, from coordinate 187,146,930 downwards.
CGTCTTCCATGTGAGCTTCAAATCCTTCAGACATCATCCTCCATAACTCCACAAACTCCTCAATATCATCATTTTCTTCACTAATTCCCTCTCCCATGCTTCATTATACTTAAGCCACCTTTCTTCTCTCTACCTTTCTACCACAAGGTCCACCATCTTTCACCACACCTTCTCCTACCCCTACATGTGGTGGTATGTTTAGCTAGCCATAGGTAGGTGCTCTAAACTCAACACCACCATCAAGATCTTAATTTCCAAAGGAATAACATGATGTAAGATCCTCTGGGCTCACGTGCAAAATTCAAACTCAACAACTTCCGGACAAGAATATATAGACACAACGTACTCCAAAGTATAACTACACACAACACCAGCCCACCAATGATCTACAACACACATCCAAGGTTCATCTATCAAAAAAAGCCTGAGTACTCTTCCTCCCGTGCATCCAAATCCTTGGTCTATAACTCCAACTTTTCTTTGATGCATACACAAACAACCACTCATATACAACTCTATTGGAAAGAAAAAAATAATGTCTCATAAAGCTCATGATAAATATGTTCTTCAACCCACACGCATTGAAATCAGGTCCAGAACCATATCTTCACACAAATTGTTCTTGTCTTTTCAATTACCCAATCTTCAATAGCCACAAGAGTCAACCGATATGCCATCATCATGCAACATCATGGTAAAAAAGTTTGAAAAGAGGTCCCAAAAATGGAACCAAAATGTAGTCTTTATTTTTATACTCAGATGCCTAGGTGCACTGACACTTCACTCAGATAGATCTGAGTGCTCACCCAAAGCACGCAAAAGCTACTAGGTCCCTCTTTGTTACTATCTTACCAAGGTGTTAGCATGCATGTTCATAATAACCACAATCAAAGTATATATTCCATCATAATAACCAAATCCATGAGCTCAATTTGGAAACACACATAATAAGAAAACATAAAGGTTCACATAAGGATTAATATCAGATTCCACCATACAAGTAACCATGAATAGAGACATCAAAATCAATATCCATCCATAATGATCCATTATATTAATCATCACAAAAAACATAGTAGTTGAATACACCATAAGTATCATCACAAAGTCATGCACAAAATCATACCAACAACATAACTCTATTATATCAAATGATACATAGCTCTCTAAAAAGCAATGCAAATCAATACATATATATAGGGGTGGGGACTTTCCCTTCACCACCCATGCACTCTCAAAATAGACCTCGGGGCACTATTGGTGCTCAAATTAATCTCGCCTGTTTGTCATTGAAATTACTTAGTTTGTGGCCTTTGTCATGTTTTCTATCTCCTGTATTGGTGCTTGAAGAATCTATCCTCCATTTGGTTGCCATGATCAGTCCCTTCCTTGGTTGAGGATCACTTAAAGGTCTAGAATTTGTTTTTCATTCCTCTGTCCATATGAAAGAGTCTCAGTAACTTGGGCATAAAACTCGGGTTTTCCTTTCGTTTCGTTTCCATAGTGACTTTTTGTTGTCCTTATCATTTTTGTCCCAAATACCTATGGAAACGTGATTGGATGTAGCTCGAAGGATCATATTTGAGCCTTATAACATTTCCAAATTCTCTGTCCTTGAAGAAAGATTCATTTCGAGCTCAAATGGTGATTTTCCTACATTTTACAATTTGATGGGTGTATTTTTCCTGTCAAATTTACTTCTCAACATCAATGGAAACGTGGCCCTTTCTGTTGATGTAGCTTGGTGGAGCACTCTAAAAAATCTAGGCTCGCCTCAACCCAAAACTTGTCCACGTGGAGGAATGATGCTCATTTGAAAATTCACCTTTTGGTTTGGCCTTGGAGTTGCGTCGGGGGGACACGTGGAGGTTTTCTTCTTTTCCCAGACTTAGACAAATTTTTCATGTAGCCGGTACATAGTTTTGGCAGACCATGGACACGTGGAGGGCTAGCGCTCATTTGAGGATCCGCCTCAGGGTCCCACCTTAACAATTATGATAGGGAGACATGTGGAGGCTTCCACCGGCTTTGCTTTGTACTTAAACTTTTCAAAGCAATTTCTAAGGCCTAGGACATGTGGTGAGCTCACACTTTTTCAACGTCTCCGCTCTTGGGAACCATCTCAAAGTTGTGCCATGAAGACACGTGGAGGATTCTGCTAAGTCTTCCCATACTTAGACTTTTCGAGCAACTTTCTAAAGGCACTTGGGACACGTGGAGGGACTGCGCTTTATTTGGGGATTGGCCCCTAAGTTTTATTTTGAAGAAGCGTCGGAGGAAAATTGGAGGATTCTCGCTCACTCTTCCCTTTGCTTGGACTTTTCAACCTTGACAAAGAAGGAAATTGTCTCGGACCCTATACACATGGCACCTTCCGGCCAACCTTCAAATTTTTAAATAGACTCTGGGCCTGAGGAGACACATGTTGAAGGCCACGCTTGTTTGGGGTCTATTCTTTTCCTTTAGGGGACCATCTCAAAATGTACCATTGAGACACGTGGAGGCTTCCGCTAGCTTCTTTTTCACCATTTTTAGACTTAGTCTCAAGACTCTTTGTCATTGAGATTCCTCTATTTTCGGCCTCTATCATGTTTTGTATCTCCCCGTATTGTGGTGTTGAAGGACTTATCCTCCTTTTGGTTACCATGATCGGTCCCTTCCTTATTCGAGGATCACTTAAAGCTCCAAATTTGTTTTTCATTCCTCTGTCCATCTGAAAGAGTTCAGAACTTTGGGCGTAAAACCCATGTTTTTCCTTTTTCCTTCCATTTCTACTAGATCCACGTTTTGTTGTCCTTGTCATTTTGTCCCAAAAACCTATGGAAATGTGATTGGATGTAGCTTAGAGGATCATATTTGAGCCTTATAACATTTCCAATTTCTCTGTCCTTGAAGAAAGATTCATTTCTAGGCTCAAATGGTGATTTTCCTACATTTTATGTTTTGACAAGTGTATTTGTCCCGATCATATTTACTTCTCAAAGATCAATGATTGGAAATGTGGCCCTTTTTGGTTGGATGCGACTTGGTGGGGCACTCTAAAAACTCTAAGGCTCACCTCAACCCAAAACTTGTCCACGTGGAGAAACGATGCTCATTTGAAAATTCACCTTTTGGTTTGGCCTTAGAGTTGCGCCAAGGGGGGCACGTGGAGGTTTCGCTTCTTTTCCAAGACTCGAAAAAAATTTTCATCATGTAGTACAATTTTAAAGAGACCATGGACATGTGGAGGGATAGCACTCATTTGAGGATCCGCCTCAGGGTCCCACTTTAACAAATTACGACAGGGAGACATGTGGAGGCTTCCGCCGGCTCTGCTTTGTACTTAAACTTTTCAAAGTAATTTCCTAAGGCACGGGAAACGTGGTGATCTCACGCTTGTTCGGGCGTCTCCACTCTTAGGCACCATCTCAAAGTTATGCCATGAAGACACGTGGAGGATTCCACTGGTATTCCCATACTTAGACTTTTCAAGCAACTTTCTAAAGGCCTAAGACACGTGGAGGGACTGCGCTTGTTTGGGGACCGGCCCCTAAGTTTTATTTTAAAGAAGCGCCAGGAGGACACTTGGAGGCTTCGCTCACTCGCCTCTTTCTTTAAATTTTCAACGGCCAAAGGAAATTTTCTCGTTTGAGATGGCTAAACACATGGCACCTTAATATGAACCTTCAAATTTTTAAATAAACTCTTTGGTGAACTAAGACACGTTATGTTGAGCCCACGCTTGTTTGGGGTTGTTATGATCCTCATGTGCATATTTCACTATGGCCTTGAGGTTTTGGTGTAACATTTGTTACATTTGGTATTAGAGTGACCACCTGTTCGAGTCCGGAACGGGTAGCTATGTCGGCATTGCGGTGTTCGCCAGGGCTCGTATAAGGTAGGGCGAGATCCCGCTTATATGGGTGTAAATCTAGCACGGGGTCCAGGGCTACTAAGCATGGTGGGATGTTATGATCCTCATGTGCAGATTTTCACTAAGGCCTAAAGGTTTTGGTGTAACGGTTCATTACACCATCTTTTGGGGACTCGATTTTGGGGACCATCTCAAAATGCACCATTGAGACACGTGGAGGCTTCCGCTAGATATTTTTTGAGACCGAGACTTTTCAAAGGCCAAAAGGCATTTTTCTTGGGCCCGGAGTGCGTGGGGAGGCTCGTGATTGTTTGGGACTTGCCTCTCACAGCTTCTCTTTTGTAGTTGTCTTAAGGAAACACATGGATGGCTATGATATAAATTGGAAAAGGGGTAGAATCAATGGTTCTTTGTGTGAATTTTAGTTGTTTTTCTACCATTTTTCTCCAAGACTCTGGAGATGTGAATATGCACTATTTTTCATCGTTCTTTGATGAAATTATTTTCATCTCTGTCTATAAGGTGCCATTGTGAAGGATTTAAAACTTAAATTGTGATTCCAAGGATTGTTAAGGTCGATATTTTGAAGTGGGAATTGCTCATGTGCACTCATAAAACAGAATTACCAGAGGAAATGGATGCGAGGACATAATTGTAGAGGAAATAGAGAAAAAGGGATGAAATGATGAAAGTGCGGTATGAAAAGATGAAAGGGTGTTGCCTCGAAAGTGAAAAAGACTACCTATCATATCAAGCTATGTAGAGTCTCCGAAAATGATTAAAAGGGATTTCTCACTTAACATAATTAGAATGATTAAAAGGACTCCCAAAAAGTTGTGGCATGGCATCCTAGTCATTAGTCAAGGGCCCAAGAAATGTGATCAATTCACAATTGGTCCACCTGGTAGCTTTCGAATCTAAATTTGTTAAATGTCGCTATCTCAAGCAAATTGTTAACAAGAAAAGATCTCTCTTTTGAATATTCTTTCTTTTTGGGGAATACTCTTGTAAAAGGTCGGAGGTTGAATTTGTAAGAGAAATTTTGAGAAAGTCATCTTCTTGAGAGACCAAAGTAAGAGATAACCTGCTATTTTCTTTTGTGTTAGATTTTCTATCGTGTCAATTTGTTTTCATATGTATAGCCATTAAAGCAGCACATCAGAGATTGCTCTGGAAGATTTCCCTCTTTGATGAATCTAATCAATTTTGAAATTAATTTGTGTCCAATCTCTAGCAATTTGTGTCTACTTTGTTTCAAAATGTCTGCAAATAGTTTCTTTCGTTCCTATTGCAATCTTACATTGAAATATTTGTGAAATCACATAGGATCTCATCTATGTGACAGTTTAATGGTATTTGTAATTTCATTTCAAGAAGAACCTTCATCTTGGATGAGATAAACAAATTTAAAATCAATTCATTGTCATTTGTTGATAAATATTGTCTAGTAAGTCTTTGATGTACCTTAGGCATGATTTATCGAGAGACTTTGGTGTTTAATTGAGTGTTTCAATTTGGGCATTCATTTTGGAGTCTCAAAGATTATGTGAAAATGTGTTGATCTGGGCCTCCATTGAAGCACACCTTCTTGTTGAAGGAACACATTAAGCTGTTACAAAGCTTTTTTGTTGAGTTGTTCATTTTTGTGAAGTCCCTTTAAATATCTGGTATAATCAACTTTATCATGCTTCATCTCCCACCAAAATTATTCAAAAACCATGAATCCACCTAAAATACCCCTTTTTCCTGTGTATCAACAAAGGAACAAAATCTACTTACTAAAATATGCGAGAGCAATCGGGATTTCTTAATTTCTTGATAACCTTAGCCTTGTGTTGAAAATATCTCCATCGTTTAGAAGTGACTCTTAAGAGTTAAATCATGGAGTATAGACCGTATTTTTTCTTTGACTAGCTAAGGTTCTCTCATAGAATTTGTACCAAAGAAGGATATATCCATCTCCTTAATCAAACAGAGGTTACACTAAGGGTCCTCTCACCCTAGTTGAAGAGGCACGGCCTAAAGTAGTGAGGAAGTCAAATCCTCTTAAAGGTGTTATGCATATCTCCACAAATCGAGTAACAAAGGGCCAATTAGATCGCATCCCTAGCTACAAAATGACACACATCATGATCTATCTACCTCTAAGCTCCATGTCGAATCTGTGTTGTTGCTCGGCTTGAAAAGGAGAATGAATTTGGATACCAACACTGTGGCATCGTTTTCGGGGACTCTTTGAAGTATTTGAACAAAGGTGTATGTGTACAGACCTTGTAATGATTTTTACAGATTTTAAAGTGCAAATACATTGTTGAAACATCATTATTTGTTCATATCTGTAAGAATTGTTCAAAGTTGTGAGTTATGAGTGTAATATTTCTAGCTTATACAATTATTGCACTAAATTTTTATCATCATTGATAAATTTGGGTAAAAGAAGAGCAGATCTTGTAAGATTTGCATGAATTTGGTATTGAAAGACATTTGATAGGTCTTTCATAGTGCATTTTCACAAACTAAGGTGAAAATCCTTAGTGGTGACTCCGTGTTGTTTAAATTCTTTATAAATACCAGTGTCTTAACATATATCAAGTGAGATTTGTCATTAATATCTGCAAAGATGGAAGGAAGAAGATCGTTCTTATCCAGGACCCTAGTAGAAGGTTGTTTCAGAGTGGGAAGTCTAATTGGAAGAAGGAAGAAGAATTTGGAAGGTTTTGAAGATCATGCATCAAGAAAAGAGATCTCCATTGGTGAAACTAATCAGGCTTGTGATTGAACATTATAATCCTTCCTCAAGTGCTTCTAAATCGGGTAGTCTCTTTGTTGAATTGAATTCTCCATCACGGAGAGGGTCCATCATATGTATTTGAAACATTTTCTTCTCAATTTTCCCTTGTATTTTCAAAATCTAATAGAGTTTTCATCCTGTACCACCACATAGACCCCTCACTCCTCATCATTTTGTTTCTCCTGTAAGATCACCTCCTCAAAATAATATGGCTTAGCCTCCACCTAGACCTCCATTTGTTGTTAATACTTTTGGTCCCATCAGTTTTAGAGGTATGGTTGGCTATCCAAATGTTGTGCCACAAGATGTAAGAAATAAATTGCCTAAGTTTCAAGGAAATAATGCAATAATTGGTGATCAACACTTGAAACTCTTTGTCAATATGATGGAGGACTTTGAAATAGAGTTTGAGGATGTATACATAAATTATTTATCCATACTCTAGAAGAAGATGCAAGGGACTAGTATAAATCTACTGCCAGATAATTCCATTGACTCCTGGACAGAGATGAAGAATGCTTTTAGAATGCAATATGGTGATAAAACAAACCCTAGGTTTCTTTTATTAGAGTTTGAAAATATAAAAAAGAATCCTAATGAATTAGTGCATGATTTCAATACTAGATTTAACAAAACATTGAGAAGATTTCCTATTAATTTGAGGCCATGTGATGAATCATATTTGATAAAGTATTCAGATGCATTTGATAAGAAAGTTGCTTACTATTTGAGGGATAAGAACCTAAGGAGTTTGAGGCGAGGCCTTTACCATGTCTCTGGAAATTGAGAACAACATCAAATCAGGTTGGAAAACCTCCTAAGAGGAGGGTGTTAAACTGATCAATCTCGAGAAGCCTAAATCAAGTAAGGTTGTGAATCTTGAGGAAGTTGTAAGGACTTTGGTCGGGTTGTCAAAGAAATCTCTTACAAGTTGGCCGGGTAGAAAAATGAATTGGACAAGGTTCTCAAGGTCAAGCATAGGAAAAAGGACACAAGATGGACTTGTGAAATCATCCTATAAATGATCGGAGGTCGATGACGGAGGGTAAAGGACCCATGGGAGCTAGACAACCCCAAGCTAGGGAGAATAGAGTAGTGCAGATCCTCTAAATGCCATAGTTGTTGTTGAAGAGATAAATCATATGGATTGGTGTGACAAATGCTTCTTACCCCACCCACCATGTGAAATAGATCAGAAAGTTGAAGAAGTTGATGATGATGATAACACTTGATGATGATGCATGCATGGTGGATTTCTCTACAAGCTCACAACAAGGAGCAACTTCAACTGAGGTAATAAGTGCAAGAACTGCTACAAGTTTTTGGGATTGCATTCATCGAGTACCTCTTCTTCCTTCCTCTCATGCTTTAGAAATAGATATGGTACAAGCATTTTAACTTCCTAATAATGATTTTGAGTACCTAAGAGATCTAATGATTAAGAAGTATGATGGAGGAATCCCATCAGAAGAGGATAGAAAGCTGCTAATGAATGTTGTTGTGGCCCAAGAAAAGGAGCATAACATAAGAAGTGAAGTTGTCGAAAGGCAGGCCTCGAAGCCAAACCAAAGACCCTAGTTCTCACCAATGTCCCAAAAGAGACTCAAAGAAAGATGCATCTAGCAAAAAGGCCCTATTGTCTCAAGTATAATTGGTGTTCCCACCCATGCCCAAAATGTTAAAAACTTTGTGCCATCTGATTAGTTTGTCAACCTTTCTCCAAATGTTGCTTTTCCCAAATAAATTCCCTTTGACATTACCCAAGTCTTGAGTCGGATCAAGATTTTTGTCCCAATTATTGGAACCTTAGGATTCCTAAGCATAAGAAGAGGGCTTTTGAGTATTTGGGATTGGAGGAAGATAGGAGTGCCCAAGGTAGAAATATAAATAATGTAAACACTCCTCCTCCACCATTATAGACCTAGAAAAACCACTAGCATTAGAGGAGATAGGTGAACCACACAAGTCTACTTGGGGACATCTTTAGTTGAGTCTCGGTAAATGTTGATCCATTTTTACAAAGCACAAATTATTAAAGACAATTTTGCACAATTATATGTTTGACTCCGGGCATCATGCAATGTTATGCCTCTGTGGAAGTCATGAATGAATTGAACATCAAAGTGACAACAACTTATGGCAAGTGTCTTGAAATGGATTCTAGAGAGGTCCCATTGTAGGGTGTGTGAAAGGTTTGGTGGTACAACTTGCGGCTTATCTAGGTAAGAACACGAAACTTGATGTTGTCATTGTTGATTTCCCTACCAAATGAGGCATGTTGTTATCAAGAAAGTGGGTTGCAATTGTTGGTGGAAGTGTTCGATGGATATGTCTTTTTCCACCATTCCAATTGAAGGTATCCTTATAAAAATATATGGAGAGAAAAAATGTTGCACCTCATTGAAGATCCAAATAATGCTTCTTATGAAGTGTTGTATGTTGATGTAGATACAAATAACTTTGTGGGGTTTTTCTGATGGAAAGGAGCACAAGATTGATTAGTGTAAATGTCTTGAACATGTGGGTTTACCTTGGACTTTGTTATTTGATGGATCTATTCCAAGTTTGAAAATGGTGATGGCATTTTCGATTTCTCCAGTCAAGAAGATTTTGTCTTTTCTTTCAAACTTAACTTTGAATGTACTAACAACATTGTTGAAAATGAAACATTGTTATTAGGCTTGAGAATTACATGGAAATATGGTATAAATGATATCATTGTTAATGGGATTGAAATTGATTGTAAAGCAAATTAGAAAATTGTATGCTACTAAAAATTAGAGAATGAAACAATACAAGCATGCAGTTTGGGATTTGATTGAAATGTTTGACTCTTTTAATATTTTGCACCATGATAGAAAGTTTAATGTTGTTGCGAGATAAGTTTGCAGTCTAGGATCTAGATTTAGGAATTGTACAATGTCTCCATTTTGTGAGTATGATGTTGAAATACTAACAGGCCTTCTATCCCTGATAACATTAAAAATTGGCAAGTGTTTGATGATGATGCCTAGGGGAAACGGTTTTTGCAGAACCAAGGTGAGTTTGCTGACCAAAATATAGATTGGGAACCAATGGTGTGTGTTGTTGAAGGAAAGGAAACATTATTTTATAAAAATCATCCAATGAAGAAAAACAATTCCCATAGGTTTGGTGGCTCTTGAATCAAACTTTGATAATGTTGATTGCATTATTAAAAGGAGCATATTTGTTTCAAGAGATGTGGAAGAGCACGACTTTGGCATAAAGGAAAAGCCACGAAAAATCTGGTTAGGAAGTAGTCTCAGCAAGGAAGAGAAGCAGTCCTATATTCAATTGTTAAGAAATATCAAGACTACCTAGCTTGGTCTTACTCTGAGTTGAAGGCATACAGGGAAGATTTGTTCCAACATGAGATTCCTCTTGAGTCTAATGCCAAGCATTTTAGGAAAAAATAGAGGCCCATCAATCCACTTCTTTCTTTGAAGATGCAAGAAGAACTGAAGAAGTTGAGGGATGGAGGGATCATTCAGCCCACAAGGTACTCTTCTTGGGTTGCAAACCTAGTGCCTGTCAGAAAAAAGAATGGTGACATAAGGCTATGCGTAGATTTCAGAACCTAAATAAAGCATCATTGAAAGATAATTACCCTCTTCCAAACATGGAGAATATGCTACAATTGGTAACTGGTTTTGAATTGTTATCTACTTTGGATGGTTTCTTTGGCTATAATCAAGTTATTGTGAAGGAGTAAAAAGGATGCCTTTTGTCTTTTTGATGAATGTTGGAACAAATTTCCAAAGAGCAATGGATGTAGCATTTGTTGGTTATATCAATTATTTCATTGTTGTTTATTAGGATGATGTAATTGTGTTTTCCAAAAATAGAAATGATCACTTAGGAGAGAATGTTGATAAGGTGCAGAGAATATGGCATATCATTGAATCCCGAAGTGCCACTTTGGAGTGCAAAAGGCAAAGATGCTTGGTCACATTGTATCAAAGTAAGGGGTCATGATAGATCCGAGAGAGTGGAAGCCATCGAAGGTTCCAATTCCAAGAACTAAGAAGGAATTCAATCCTTCTTTGGACAAATAAACTTTATCGAAGATTTGTGTCTAACTTTGATGAGTGACCATCCCCATTACTAGTATGTTGAAGAAGGACCAAGTTATCAAATAGGAAAAATATTCCATTCAAGCTTTCAATGGGATCAAGGAATCATTAAAGCATGCCCCTATTTTGGGCTCCAAATTACAAGAAGCCTTTTCAAGTATTTTCTTTTGCTTGAGAAAACACCATTGCATCTTGTTATTATTGTAGAAGGATGATGAAGGGGTTGAGAGACCAATTTCCTTTTTCAGTAAGGCATTGCGATGAGCTAAGTTAAAATACACCATCATGGAGAAGAAAGAATTTTCCTTGGTGAAAGCAACAAAGGTTTTCAAAACCTACATCTTGAGTTCTAAAGAGGTTGCTTATGTTCCCCACACCATGGTGAAATACATCTTATTAGAGATGTACGTCTCAAGCAAAGATGCAGATGGGTTAACAAGTTACAGGGAGTATGACATGGATATCCAAACCATGAAATTGGTAAGAGGTTTGGGCCTTGCTAATTTATGGCTGAGAGCAACTTGTAAACTATTGAGGTGAATGAAGTAGAAGGAGAAAGGGTGGATGTCCTTGAAAAGTTGGTAAGTTTTGAATGGTACAAAGATATAATCTTTTATCTCGGACATCTATGTTGCCCTAAATATTTGAGTAAAAATCGAAAAAGAGCTCTTAAGTTATCCTCTCAAAATTATGCCATTACTGATTTTGGGTTATCTTAGAAGAACCATGGGAGTTCTCTTGAGATGCATTATTAAAGATGAGGCCTCCAAAATAATTGCTAATCTCCATGGAGGAGTGCAGTGGGGAAATTTTGTTGGAAGAGTTACAACACATAAAGTGTTGAGGGTTGGTTATTGGTGGACAACTCTCTTCAAGGATACAATTCTATTGGTTAGGAAATGTGAAAGTTGTCGACATTTTTCTAGAAGAATGAAAGCTTTAGGCTCCCTTCCTTTACAACATGTGTTAGTTGAAGCCCCATTCGAGACAATGGGAATGGATTTCATTGGGGAAATTTCTTATTCTTCCAAAGTGCTTTGGTCATAAATGGATTCTTGTAGCCACTTGATTATTTCACTAAGTGGGTGGAAGCAATCCCCACCAAGAAGGCAAGACACCAAATTATTATGGACTTCATGTTGAATCGGATCATATGTAGATTTGGAGTACCACTCAAAATTATTTCTAATAATTCCATGAGTTTCATAGCCAAACATTTGGTGGCAATGTGCAAAGAGTATGGGATCAATTTGAAATATGCTTCTAACTAAATCCCCAAGGAAATGGACAAGTGAGTCCAATAATAAAAACTTGTTGAAGATCATTAGAAGAACCTTGGAGCTAAAAAAAAGGAAGTGGGGTCAACAACCTTAAAGTTTTTGTTTGGGTTGATAGAATCACTATCAAAAGAGATACTAGTAAGAGGCCATTTGAGTTGGTATATGGAACTCAAGCTTTGTTGCCCCTTCAATTTCAATTGTCTTCATTTCAGTTTGTTCAAAAAATTGACGATCTAGAAGTTAGTCCATATGATGCTCGAATCAATAAGATTATTGAGTTGGATGAAGAAAGAAGAGCATCCCATCGGTGGCATGTGAAGTTCGGAGAAAAGTTGAAGAAGCTATTTGACAAAAAGGTGACTCCAGAAGGTTTTAGCATTGGGGATCTTGTGCTTTTATGGGATAAAGAGGCATGAAGATAAGGGCAAACATGGTAAATTTGATGCATTGTGGATGGGCCCTTATTCCATTGATATTTGAATTAGTGAAAATACTTTCTTCCTAAAATACTTAGATGGGGAACTACTTGAATTTCTTGTTAATGGCAGGAATTTGAAACATTTCCTTGATTGATTTCTCATAATCAAGGTATACTCCATTTGTACAATGTATAGTTCTTTGTTCTCATTCTACTTTTGTGTTTTTGTTCATTCTAGTCCTTGGTGACTTGGTTTTGCTGGTTTCTTGGTTCATTTTTTGGAGGATTGTTATGGTTGTTCTACTCTGCAAGCTTATTCTTTGACTCTGCTTCCCGATGGTCTATGTTAGTGCGTAATCACAACATCCCTAAATGAGTTATGGATATAATTTTCTAAGGTAGGGTCATTTGGTGTGATTTTTATAACATTGGATAATTCCCAGTACATGGGACTTATAAATGGGAATGATCCTCCGAGAGAAGGCTGGTTCCTTTTCCTAATACTAGCACTAAACTACTCCTAAGGAAGGAAATGCGACTATCTACTCCTAATCTAACAATTCCAAGGGACCAAGGAGAGGGAGAGAGAGAATGGAAGTAAAGAAATCCTACACTACAGAGAGGTGATAGCACCGAGAAAAGGAACTGCGATCACAAACCCAATGCTGAAATGGAGAGAGGTGAGCAATGGAGAGGATGGACAGATGCATCATAAACCAAGGATAAAGTTCACATAGAACACCATTTCAAACCCCTTAAACACAACTCCCAAAACCTGCAATGGACATCAGAGATATGCACAGTATACCTTGTAATGGTGAGAGGCGAGAAGAGACAACAAAATGAGCAAAGGATGGACAAAACGCATCACGAAATAGATTTTATTACTCCAGGAGTTCACATAGTACACCATTAATGGGAAAGAGGTAAGAAAATTCCATTACAAAGCCAAGGGAGGAGGCTTAAACTCCACATTCGACCCTGGAGAAGAAAGAGAGAGGGGGCAAGGAAGAAGAATGAACAACCCTTTACAATGAATCCTGCCCCTGTATTTATAGATTTGATCGGAGAGAAGAAAGAGAGAGAGAGAAGTGGGAAAAGTAGGTCGAAACTCAACCACTGTTGTTAATGCTTTTGATAAAATATGACCCAAAAAATTTCTTTCTTGCATCAATCCTTGGTTCGACGCCTTGAAGGAAGAGGAAATGGCGAAACAGATCAAATCTGATCTGGTTGTTGAGGCAAGAAGATTCCGCACTTTGAAATCCTAAAGACATTTTATCCATTTTTCTTCACCTAACTTTTCAAAAATAAAGTCTCTGGACCTCCATGGCATGGGTGAGGCCGAAATCTTTCCAATTGTGTCATATCTGCAATATTTTGATCCCACGAGTCGAAATATATTCCCCTTCAAGTTTGTATCAAGTCCGTACGAATGGATGGGAAAATAGTTTGAAAAATGGGTCCCCTTTTGATATGTGACACATGACGAGCGATTAGAGAAAAATCGGGCTCGCGGGTCCATAATTTACCTTTTCCCCCTTTCGTAAAACGCAAAACTCATAAAACCCCGCGGCCTCAAAGCTTCACCTTTTGACTCTGCTTGACCATTTTCCCCTACCTCTGTTTCATCCTGAGACACGCGAAGATGCGGTGCTTGTTTGAGCTTCTCTTTTTGGATTCACCTTTGGAGGAGTGCCATTAGGAAACGTGGTTCCTCTGCGGTGTCTCTTCCATACTTAGTCAATTCTGGATTCTTTCTGAATAGCAGGTTTCGAGCCGAGGGCTTTGAATATTCTCTGTTTCTTCCCCTTCTTGCTCTAGGCTTCTCTGCAACATTGTCCCTTCATTTTTGAGCCCACCAGCAACTCCGTTTTTGTCATCCGGAATGTGAGCTCATGGGTCTCGATTATTTCCTTCATAATTTCCTTATGTGCAAGAGTTGTCTTGACCAAATTTGATGGGGGAAAAATTTAGGATAACAATTTGGCGACTCACGGGACATATGCTGCTTTAGATGAAGAGACCGATGGCCTTGAAGCATCCATTAGGCATGGAGTCAAGAATGATGGCACGACACCGATCCTTCTCATAAAATTTACTCCCGAATCTTTGCACTTTACTGACCTCTTCTTGACTCGAATCCACCCGCGCGTCGGCACTCTCAATTTTCATAAGAAAATCTTAAAATGGAGTTCACGAGAGTAGAAAATTGCATTGATTCAAAGCTTTCACCTATCCTGAAATGGGTGTTTCAAAATGGCTTAAGTTGCTCTAGATTCATTCCCTTTTGGAACTAGCAACTCGTTATAGACTGCTATGAGTCTTCTTGCCATGAATACTGAAGAGCCTGGCCTTATGCACCCTTGGAGCAAAACAAACAAAACTTATATACAAAGACCAAATCATACATGCCTCAAATGAGACATGCGGTATGCCGTGCATAAGAAATTCTTCCGTTGAAAGAAAATTCTACTCCTACTCCTAAACTAACCAAAGAGAAAGAATGTTAAACAAATCCTGCTACATGCATGGAGAAGTAGCTTCCCTTTCTCAAGAGGGGAAGCCATGCAAATGATTTGACACTAAATATAGCTTCTGTATGAGTGAAAAGCGACAAGATAAGTCATTCCTCCACCAAAATAATCAAGGTATTAACACCAATGGAAAATACCTCCTCAAGTTGACTTGCATTGGACTTCTGGAGGTGTTGATGATGACCCTTGGTACTTTGATGCTCATCCTCATGCCCTGGAGTAGGCATGACTAGTTTTGGCTTCTCCTTGGCTCTAATGAAGCCAAGTATCCGATTGGGCAAGGTCGATCCATTTGATATGCCCATTGCTCTGATTTTCCACTCCAAAAATGGAGTCTTCTTGTAGACCTCTTTGGGTGAATGGCGTGGAAGGAATGGTGGAACTCTTGTTGTTTCTCTTCTTCCTCCTGTGAAGAGCATGGAAGGTTTGAGTCTTCCAAACTTGATTCCAAAGAGCTGTTATAAGATGCAGGCTACTACAATTGAAAGTTCTCCTCCATGACAACAGGCTCATGTGCTTGGAAGGTGGATGATGAAGGAGAAAACAATAGAAACTCAACTGGTTCTTCTCCATCAAAATAGTCCTCCAAATCAGACAAATACATTGCCTCACTTTTTGTCTTATTACAAATGTTCAACCTCTTCCATGATGTCCTCTTGATCTATAATTTGATCACCATGGTTCTCCTCATCCTCAAACATGAAGTTTGAAAGATCAAACTCCTCAACATTAGAGATTGAAGGAGATGAAGTGGGAGGAAGAACGAAGGTTCTTCTATGGTCTACTCCTTACTTGGAGCCTCTGAAATTGTATGATCCTCCTCCATCATGGGTTCATTAACCAAATCAAGCCCTTGAATGAAAGTAAGGAATCTTCAATGATGTTTTCTTCATTGAGTGGCTTCAACTCTGATTTGATCTCTCCCATCTGTTTCCTATTTAATGGGACTTGGCGCTGATTGTCCCTCCTCTTAAACTAGTTATGCGGCTTGGGTTAGATCTCGTATCTTCTTTAGGCAAGATGCAATAAAATGAATGATGATTCTCTTCCTCTTGTTCTTGTTCTTCTTTTACGCAAACTCAGGCCTCAACCACAAGCTTTGTTTGTTCAACTCTAACCTCCTCCATTGGTTTGACCATTAAGGGGATCTTTACAAACCCAAATTTGGCAACCCAACTCTTCGATTAATCTATCATTTATTTTCTGTTGGGATCCTCTTCTTGTTGTTCTCCTTGACTGGTTTCTTGGGTCTCTTCCCAACATGGACTTGGGAGAGCAAGAGGAGTGACAGGTTGGGGTTCAACAAACTTTGTGATTATTTGTGGTGGGGAGGAGGTGGAAATTTTGGTTTGTTTGGAGGGGATGACTCTTTGTAAGGGAAAGGGGAAAAGGAGGCTGAAATGGGGTGGAATACTAGGGAATGGAGAAATGGAATCAACACTTGGGGCAAAAATGGGAAGCTTGGAAATTAGAGCTTAGGTTGATATGGTGCTTTGCTTGAGAAAGAGAAAAGAAAAGCTATGAGATGGTGGACTTACCCATTGACAAGGTTTTCTTGACTCCAACTCATAAGCCTCGATCTCCTCAGTCCATTGTGCAAGTTGGGGCAACATTTCAACCATGAAGTCTAGCTTCTCTTGAGGGCTATAATGTCTTGGAAAAGGGCCCTCCCATGGACAAGGTGCCACTGCATGACCGATCTCAAATGCCTTCATTCGTGCTTTGGTCTAGACTACACCATGCTAGTCTCCATTTTTTTAATTTTTTCATAGAAAAGTTGAAGAAGCTATTTGAGAAAAGGTGACTCCCGGAGGTTTCAACATTGGGGATCTTGTGCTTTTATGGTTTCAACATTGATATTCGAATTAGAGAAAATACTTTCTTCCGAAAAGACTTAGATGGGGAACTACTTGAATTTCTTATTAATGGAAGGCATTTGAAACATTTCCTTGATTGATTTCTCGAATAAAGGTATACTCCATTTGTATGCAGTGTATAGTTCTTTGTTCTCGTTCGATTTTGTGTTTTTGTTAGATTCGGTCCTTGGTGACTTGGTTTTACTGGCTTCTCGGTTCATTTTTTGGAGGATGGTTATGGTTGTTACGCTGCGAGCTTATTCTTTGACTCTGTTGCCCAATGGTCCGTGTTAGTGTAACATCATAACACCCCCAAATGAGTTATGGATATTCTTTTCTAAGGCAAGGTCATTTAGTGTGATTTGCATAACATTGGATCATTCCCCAGCATGGGACTTGCAAATGGGAATGATCCTCCAAAGAAGGTTGGTTTCTCTTCCTAATCCTAGAATAAAGTACTCCTAAGGAACTAAATGTGACTATCTACTCCTAATCTAACAATTCCAAGGGACCAAGAGAGAGAGAGAGAGAGAGAGAGAGAGAGAGAGAGAGAGAGAGAGAGCATGGAGGTAAAGAAATCCTACACTACGAGAGGTGATAGCCGAGAAAAGGGAACTATTGATCACAAACCCAACCACCTGAAATAGAGAGAGGTGAGCAATGGAGAGGATGGACAAATGCATCATAGGCCAAGGATAAATTTCACACATAACACCATTTCAAACCCCTTAAACACAGCTCCTAAAACCTACAATCGACATCGAGAGATATGCACGGTATACCCTACAATGGTGAGAGGCAAGAAGACACAAAAATGAGCAAAGGATGGACAAAACACATCACAAAATAGATTTTATTGCTCTAGGAGTTCACATAGTACACTATTAACGGGCAAGAGGTAAGAAAATTCCATTACAAAGCCACGGAGGACGCTTAAAATCCACATTTGACCCTAGAGAAGAAAGAGAGGGGGGTAGGGAAGGAGAATGAACAACTCTTTTGAATGAATCCATCCCCTATATTTACAGATTTGATAAGAGAGAAGAAAGAGAGAGAGAAGTGGCAAAAGCGGTCGAAACTCAACCATTGTTGTTAATGCTTGATAAAATCTGCCCCCAAATCCATCTTTCTTATGTCGAGGTTCGGTGCCTTGAAGGAAGAGGAAATGGTGAAATAGATCAAATCGATCTGGTTATCGAGGCGAGAAGATCTCGCATTGAAAGCTAAAGATGTTTTCTCCATTTTTCTTCATCTAACCTCCTCAAAAATAAAGTCTCGAGACCTCCATGGCATGGGTTAGGCCGAGATCTATTTAATGGTGTCGATTTGCAATATTTCGATCCACGAGTTGAAAGATATGCCCCTTGAAGTTTGTGTATCGAATCCGTACGAATGGATGGGAAAAAAGTTTGAAAAATGGGTCCCCTTTTGATATGGGACACATGGCAGCCAGATTAGAGAAAAATCGGGCTCACGGGTCCATAATTTACCTTTTCCCCCTTTCACGAAATAAAAACTCGAGAAAACCCCGCATCCCTCGAAGCTCCGCCTTTTGACTCTGCTGACCATTCGGCCTTTCCTCCGTTTCTTCCTAAGACACGTGGAGATGCGGCGCTTGTTTGAGTTTCTCCTTTTGGATTTAACTTTGGAGGAGTGTTGTTAGGACATGTGGTTCCCTTTTACGGCTCTTCCATACTTAGTCGATTCTAGATTCTTTCCTGAATGATTTTGAGCCCGAGGGCTTCGAATCTTCACCGTTTCTTCCCCTTCTTGCTCCTGGCTTCTCTGCGACACTGCTCCTTCATTTCCAAGCCCACCTGTAACTTTGTTTTTCGTCTAGAATGTGAGCTCGCGGGTCTGAGTCATTTCCTTCATAATTTCCTTATGTGCAGGAGTTGTCTTGACCAAATTTGACGGGGAAAATTTGGGATAATAGTCTATTTTTGGAAATTGGTGCCTATATTTTCTTCTGTGGCACTCATAGGGGAGTACCCATCCCCGAGTCGAGCCGATGTTGGTGCTCAAATTAGTCTCACCATGTTTGTCATTGAGATTCCTCAATTTACGGCCTCTGTCATGTTTTCTATCTCCCGTATTGGTGCTTAAAGACTCTGTCCTCCATTTGGCTTCCTTGATCAGTCCTTCCTTGGTTGAGGATCACTTAAAGTTCCGAAATTTGTTTTTCATTCCTCTGTCCATATGAAAAGAGTCGTAACTTGGGCATAAAACTTGGGTTTTTCCTTTCGTTTCGTTTCCACAGTGACTTTTTGTTGTCCTTGTCATTTTGTCCCAAACACGTACGGAAACATGATTAGATGTAGCTTGGAGGATCATATTTGAGCCTTATAACATTTCAAATTTCTGTCCTTAAAGAAAGATTCATTTCTAGGCTTAAATGGTGATTTTCTTGCATTTTATGGTTTTACGGGTGTATTTGTCCCCCCAGTCAAATTTACTTCTCAAAGATCAATAATGAAACGTGGCCCTTTCCGGTTGGATGTGGCTCGGTGGGGCACTCTAAAAATCTAAACCTCGCCTCAATCCAAAACTTGTCCACGTGGAGAAACGAGACTCATTTGAAAATTCACCTTTTGCTTTGGCATTAGAGTTACGTTGGGGGACACGTGGAGGTTTCCACTTCTTTTCCAAGACTTAGAAAAAAAAATTCATGCGGCTTGATACAGGTTTTGGCAGACCATGGACACATGCGGGGCTAGTGCTCATTTGAGGATCTCGCCTTAGGGTCCCACCTTAACAAATTACGACGAGGAGATATGTGGAGGCTTCCGTAAACTCTACTTTGTAATTAAACTTTTCAAAGTAATTTCCTAAGGCACAGGGACATGTGGTGAGCTCATACTTGTTCAACGTCTTCACTCTTGGGAACCATCTCGAAGTTGTGCCATGAAGACACATGGAGGCTTCCACCAGGTCTTCCCATACTTAGAATTTTCAAGCAACTTTCTAAAGGCCTAGGACACATGGAGGGATGCGCCTATTTGGGGACTGGCCCCTAAGTTTTATTTTGAAGAAGTGCCAGGAGGACACTTGGAGGATTCTGCTCACTCTGCCCTTTGCTTAGAATTTTCAACGGCCAAAGGAAATTGTCTCGAGACCCTAGACACATGGCACCTTCCGCTAAACCTTCAAATTTTTAAACAGACTCTGCCAGAATGAGACACGTGTTGAGCCCGCACTTATTTGGGGTCTCTACTTTTGGGGACCATCTCAAAATGTGCCATTGAGACACGTGGAGGCTTCCGCTAGCTCCTTTTTACACCGAGACTTTTCAAAGGCCAAAAGGCATTTTTCTTGGGCCTAGGGTACGTGGAAGGATCGCGCTTGTTTGGTACTTGCCTCTGTGCTTCTCCTTTGTAGTTGTGCCAAGGAAACACGTGGATGGCTATGATATAAAGTGGAAAAGGGGGCGAATCAACGCAGTTTACTTTGAATTTCACTGTTTTTACGCCATTTCTGCTCCAAGACTCCTAGAGACGTGAATATGCACTATTTTTCATAATTCTTTGATGAAATTATTTTTCGTCTCTGTCTGTAAGGTGCCATTAAAAGGATTTAAAACTTAAATTAGGAGTCCAAGGATTGTTAAGGTCGATATTTTGACGTGGTAATTGCTCAAGCACTTGCAAAATGGGAATTACCGGAGGAAATGGATGCGGGGAAGAATTGTAGAGGAAAGAGAGGGAAAAGGGATGAAATGATGAAAGTGTAGGCACAAAAGATGAAAAGAGTGTTGCCTTGAAAGAAAAAAAAACTAATTTTCATATCAAGCTATGCAGAGTATCCGAAAAATGATTAAAAATGGATTTCTTGCATGACGTAATCGAGAATGATTAAAAAGACTCTGAAAAGTTGTGGCATGGCATCCTAGTCATTAGTTGAGGGCCCAAGAAACGTGATCAGTTCACAATTGGTCCACCTGAAAGCTTTCGGATCTGAATTTATTAAATGTCACTTTATGAAGCAAATTGTTAACAAGAAAAGGTCCCTTGAATATTCTTTCTTTTTGGGGGGAAAATTGAGTGATTAAAATGTATAAATGTAATGAGAATACTCTTGCAAAGGTCGGAGGTTGAATTTGTAAGAGAAAATTTGAGAAAGTCATCTTCCTGATAGACCAAAGCTGAGATAACTTGTTATTTTCTTCTTACGTGTTAGATTTCCTATCATGTCAATTTGGTTGCATATGTATATCCATTGAAGAGCACCTTGAGATCGCTCTGGAATATTTCCCTGATGAATCTAAGCAATTTTGAAATTAATTTGTGTCCAATCTCTAGCAATTTGTGTATGCTTTGTTTTAGAATGTCTACAAATAGTTTCTTTCGTTCCTATTGCAATATTATATTGAAATATTTGTGAAATCACACAGATCTCGTCCATATGACAGTTTAATGGTATTTATCATTTTATTTCAATAAGAGCCTTCATCTTGGATGAGATAAACAAATTTAAAATCAATTCACTATCATTTGTTGATAAAGATTGTCTATAAGTCTTTGGGTGTACCTTAGGAGTGATTGATCGAGATACTTTGGTGTTTAATCAAGTCTTCCAATTCAAGCCTTCATGTTAGATTCGTGTTGATCTCGGGCCTCCATTGAAGGAACCTTCTGTTGAAGGAACGTATTAACTATTTTGAAGCTTTATGTTGTTGAGTTGTTCATTGTCTTCAATTCCCTTCAATATTTGGTATAATCAACTTTATCCTACTTCATCTCCCACCAAAATTACTCAAAAACCAAAAATCCACCACGAACTATCCCTATTTGCCTGTATCAACAAAAGAACAAAATCTACTTACTAAAATATGTAGAAAAATCAATATTTCTTAATGTCTTGATAACCTTAGCGTTGTGTTGAAACTATCTCCATCATTTAGAAGTGACAACTCTTAAGAGTTAACTTATGGAGTATTGACCATATTTTTCCAAGTTTTCTTCATAGAGTAGTTTTTGGAAAAGAAGGATATCTCTATCTCCTTCATCAAATTGAGGTTACACTAAGGGTCCTCTCACCTTGGTCAAAGAGGCACACCTAAAGTAGTGAGGACAGGTCAAATCCTCTTAAAGGTGCTATCCATCTCTCCACAAATTTGAGTAACAAAGGGCCAGTTAGATCTCATCCCCGGCTACAAAATGACTCACATCATGATCTATTTGCTTCTAAGCTCCCTGTCAAATCTTTGTTACTGCTCGGCTTGAAAAGGAGAATGAATTTGGATACCAACAGGCACAAATATGTCAACCTTCCATGTTTATCCACACCCCCACTTATTCTGCGCCACTATCATATGTGCCTTTGATACATAGGTAATATTTCACCATGCCAACATATTTTCATCTCCCCTTCCAATATGACATTCCTTCGTGAACCAACTTCTTATAGGGTATCTACAAAAAAATAAACCTAGGAGCAACGAGCACATTTATAAGCAACACCAATATAAACACCCATATATTCAATCTATGTTCATTAATTCCAATGTATATTCAAACAAATAATAAAATAAGAACTATGTTCACCTTATGTTTTCTTTTTATATTACATTATGTTTTTCTTTGCATATTAACAAATTAAACTAAATACACATTGAAAATACAGATGTAATCCTAGTGTTGCATGCGAATGTGCTCAATGCATGGAGAACATAAAGATGAAATGACATTGTAGGTTGGAAGGGATCAACAAGTGCTATGCAAATATGTTAGTAGGTAATGGTTGCTTTGAATGTGGAATTGACATGTAGTTAGAAATGACGGAAGAGGAATAATGAGTGATAGGAGAATACTACAAACTAGTTTATGATTTAATTTAATTTGAATTAAATCTAAATATTTCAGAGTCACTATTGAACCAAATAATGTATAAATTCTTAAATATAGAAATGACACAAGAAATCTAAGATGTAATATTTGAAACCCTAAGAAAATAAAAAGGATATAATATTTAGCTGATTTATTCACAACATGGAGATGATTTGAGTAGTGAAGACTGATGAATAGACTAGGCAGAGTGTCACAAATATTGTATGTAAATTCTATTCTACACGAATAACGTCGTACATGGGCACCCATGGAAAGACAAGGGGGCACTGGGCACTTTGGAGACCTTTTTGGGCATTTGTGACTACACAAATACTCAAAACCTGATTTTCATAGTGTAACAAGATTGTCTTTGTTTCTTTTTCTGATCACCTAAGACTTGCACAGTGATCACTAAGAGTACCTATAACCTACACAATATAAGTTCATCTTCAAAACCCACAAACCACATCAAACCTAAAAATAAATATGCAATATGGGGAGTAGGAATGACCCTGGTGGTCACTGGAGAGTGATATTATGACCGAGTGTTACACTACATCTCGACTCCATGTAGTTTTGGTGAGTGTGTATACAAATTGTGCCCTAGGATGCCCTTGTCCAAGTTACTCTTGATAGTGGCCTTTAACTTAATGTAGAAAAGTAGTAGAATGCGTGGATGGAATAGAATGAACTTCCCCTTCCTATGTTGTGTATGTAGAAGTATGTAGCCCTTGTCCCATGAATGGATTCTAGATGGATGCCTTGGAGTGATTTAAGTTCCTTTTGAATACAAGCTTAGGTGATGATAATAATGTTTAGTGCTTGGTACTTTATTTTGAACACATAACTATGTATTTATATAATTCCCTTATTTGAATTTTGTAATTGACAATTAGAAGGCCGACACGTAAGTGGAAAAGATGCCAAAAGATAAAAAGAGACCCAAAAGGATTGAATGAGGTGAGAAATGGTTAGGGGCACCTGAGAGGGACAAGGGCACTTGGGAGCTGTTGTCTAGGATAGGCGATGGTGTCTCCAGACTAGAGTTATAGGGTGTGCAAGACCAAATAGAAAATAGAATAAAATTAAAATAGGCCAAAAATAGTCTTCAATTACTACTTTTATTTCTTAGGAATCATATGAATGCTAGTATGTTTTTATGGACCTATAAATGCAACCAAGTGTGTAAGTTTTATTTACATTCCCCCTTTATGTTGTTTATTGAATACTTGATAACATAAAGTAGATAAGAGATGTGTACCTTGTATTGTAGGTGAATAATAGCATGTCGAGTGGACAAGTGAAGCGTGGAATGATGAAAAAATGAAGCGTGGAAACTAGGAAGATAAAGTGACCCTAGGGGTGAAGCGTATACATTGTATTGTGTTGTACCTATTGTTGTGCTTGTTGTTGCTTTACTTCTTGTAAGGATGGACCTACAAAAATAAGACCAAGAGTATAGTTAAAGTCGTGTATATGAAAAAATTTCATAAGTATGTAAAAGTGTATAAAAGGAAAGTGTGCACCTAATGTAGAAGAGTGTAAAAGGATAGAAAAATGTCTTGAAATGCTATGAAGAGTGATTTTTTTGGGCGATCTCACGCCAAGAGTGAGTTTTTCATGAGATCTCACGCCAAGTGCAAGTTTTTGGGTGATCTCATGCCAAAGAGAAAGTGTTGGGGAGAAAGTTCTAGTATTACTCTCCTTCCATGACTCTGCTTGATAAGCACCACTACAAATGGTGTGTTCTTAGTTTGTTCCTTTTGTGCCTAATTTTTTCTAACTGTATTGTTTGTTCCGATTGAAAATGGAGATAGAATGAATTCTACTTGTTGGAGGATTGTTCTGTCTTGTGAAAGTTACTCCATAAATTATTGTGAACTGTGTTAATCTAATAAACTAATAAGGTGTGCCCCTAGGACATTATCACCCAAGGGAGGACACATGTGTTTGATCACTCATGTCTGAGAATATGCACTTTTTCTGTGTTTTTATTCGAACCCAAGTCCTATTCTAAGTGTAACTGTAATCTATGCCTATTTTGTGTTGAATTGTATTGTGTTGTAGCTCTAAGATGTTGTATGGGGTGATTTTTTCACCCAATGTATGTCCCCCCTTGTTTGGGGTACATGTGATGTTGGTAGGAGAATGTGGCCCAATTGAGTGGACTGAAGCTAATCAAAATTGTATCCTGTAGGGGGAGGGAATGTACATGATATAAACCAAGGTATAAGCAAACAAAGTGGCTAGATACATGTGTTAGTAGAAAAATTGGAAAGCATGTCATAGAAAACAATGTAACAAACAAGTGTGCATATAACATATACCAAAAAATTTGGGTTTTAAACATGGGACATTACTTACAATATCACATGAGAATTAGGGTTGGAGCATCCAAAATCAAGAAAACAATAAACAATCAAGACATAGGGCAAAGCCCACAAACAATAACGAACAATATCAAGCGAAATGTAATAGACAACCCGTGGTGGAAAATATTTCTATAAAGCAAATCTGCACATGAAGCACTTGTTAGCATGTTAGAAAGATAAAGAGTATGTCAAAGTATGATGTAGCAATGTAAAGTAGTGTGCTAAGAAGTAGTAGTAAATAATGAAATAATAGTACTTGTAATGTGTGAGAAAGTAGATGCCCCGGATCCGTGGCGGAACTAGTAAGAGGTACAAGTGCAAGCATCATTGCAACATGTAAGGACTTGTAAGAGATCTACATTCACTATAAACTACCAAGTTAACACACATGTGTATATAGAAAAGATATTAACATAATAAGAATTTGTTTAACATGGTAAAGGAAATGTACATATAAGTATCAGCAAAAGTAAGAATAAATACAAACAAGATATACAATATGCGGTGTATGAGTTTGATGGAATGGTATATAATGTGAATGTGATAGGATTAGCATGCCCCAACGGTTGTGTATGAGATGTTTACGAGATGAGGTTCATTTATAAACTACCCTCAACAATCAAGAATGAACTATAGAAAAAGAGTGTGTCATCGGGAGATGGTTTGATAATGTGTGCTAGAAAGATAGATCAATGAAGCATAGAACATTAAAAGTCCGAGTGAGGTGAGGTTCATTTCATATTTATAGACCTTCATCAGGTTGAGTATGAAACGTGGGACTAGATTGCATCATAGGGTAATGATGATGCAAAGTGTGTATCCAAATGTGAGAGAGATACTAGATGCAAAGCACGAAGCGCAATGTGTATGTATAGAGATTAGAAATAATTGATAATAATTAAGGGGGAAGTAAGCATGATTCCCCCAAGTGTGTATATAGGAGCTTCAAGGAAATATTATGATCATGGTGAGAAAAATAGCCAAAGTATGTAAAGTTAACTAAAGGATGTGTATCATATATATGAAGTAGTATGTGTTTCATGAATAGAAGGATCCATAAGTAAGCATGAGTATAAAATCATGTACGAAATAATATGGGAGCATAGAGAGATGTAGCAAGGTGTGCCTGCATATATGAGAAAGTGCTACTAGAAAAAGTGACATGAATTAAAAACAAAGGGGATGTATAGATGTGTATGTGAATAATAGGGATAAACAATTGTTGATTAGAACATGTGGCTATGAGGAGGGGAGAGTTCGATGCCCCCCAATTGTGCAAGGGGGTCAATGTGATGATGCAAGAGAGACCATGCCATGGTAGAGGAATTAGAACGAGTAGAAGTGTGTAAGATCTACCAAAGAATAGTGTCATCATGGTGAGGGGAAACCCGATTGATTTTCTTAAGCTAAATGTGAATTTATGCCTAATATAACTGTTATTATAACAAAGTAAATAAATGCAACAATGAAGTATATAAATTAACCTAAGCAATAAAATTTTAAACCCTAGTTACAAAGAGGTGGTAAGAATCCTTAGCTGATTCACATAAATATCGACATGCGCAGAGCTAGAGAACTGAAAAATACGAAGCATTGACCATCGCACTGAAGCTCGAAAAATGCAGATCTGAATGAATAAGCTAGAATGGAGCACACTGGAGAATGGAGCGCCTAGAATGGAGTGCTGCAGTTGTCTTAGGCCTATTTCTGGGAACCTAGGTCTGCATAAAATCTTAAGAAATCTCCTTTGACTAGTCGTTAGTTGTTCAATTTTTTCTCTTCTCGGTCACTTTATGAGGTCGCACGGTGATCACCAAAGTCACTTTGAAACCTGCAATTAAATATTGACCTATAAAACCCTCAAATAGACATAAAATACTAAAAATAAGATGTAGAATTAGGGGTCAAGATGTCCTCACTGTCACAATGTTGAACTTACAAATGAGCACTACACTACATCTTAGACCCAAAAGGTATAGTTCTATGTTTGTGTGCATGGAATCGTGCCCTAAGTGGATCTTGTATATGTTACACTTGATAGTGAGTAAAGTAGCTAGATGTGAAGAAATTTAATAGATGTGTGCATGGAATAGAATGAACTTCCTCCTACGAAGTGTATGCAAAATAATCGGCCCTTGTATCCCTTAGATGGTGCTAGATGGATGAAATCTAAATATTAGATGCTTGATGGATGCAACTTTAAGTGGTGATGGATGATGCTTAGTGCTTGATCCCTTATTATGATCACATAAATTTATATTTATATGATTTATTTGCTTGAATTTTATAACTAACCCCTAAAAGATGACTACCAAAAAGATAAGATGATCAAACGTCTAGAAAGGACTCTAAATATTAAAAAAAAGTATACTAAGGTTAGAGGCACCCAAACGGGACGAGGGTGCCGAGTGCTACCATCTGGTTGGGTGCAAGTGTCCGGGATGATAAGTGCCAAAGTATAAAAAGGAAAACTAAGCAAGGGTGTAAGACCAAGAGAAGTGATAGAAAGTAAAGAAATATGGCCAAAGACATGGGTTAATTATTACTTTTCTCACTTAGGAATCATATGAATAGTAGTATGTAATCAGGACTAGATAATTACCCAAAGTGCGTGATTTTGTGTCTTTGTTTTCCCCCACTATATGTTGGTGAGTTAAAATGACCTTTATGAACATCCATCCAATTCTTTCGATGCCTATGTAGAATCTGAACTTCATGCTTTCATGGAAAATATTCAATATGATCTCCATGTCATCCAACAACTCCTTTCATTTGACGCATCTAATCCCATTGATCTCTCGAGTCCTAATTCTTGTTTTGTCTCTCCTATTCAAAACCTTGAAAAATATTCTCTCCCATCCACTGCAGACATGAATGGTGCTCCATCCTCTTCTCCTTGTACTATGGTAAATGATAACACTAATGTAGATTCTTTGCATGATGAACTTTTTTCTTGTGAAAATATAGATGATAACAACTATGCTTCTGATAATGATGATGCACATGTTAATGGTGATATTTCTTGCATTAAAATTGTTGAATGTGAATCTATACCTCATATCTCTTCTACTTATAAAATTGTTTCCAATGATTTTCATGTTGAAACTAATGATAATCTTAGTACATATCCTACTATTCATGTTGATCATACACCCATTGACCCCCACATACTACACCTTTAGAGCCTTCACATACATCCTCTCCTTCTACATCTCATTCCTCTCCTCAAGTCCCTATGATCACTCATAATGGAAAAATTCAACCCCTCAATGTGCCTCTCATTTCCCAAACCATTCCTCCGTAAGATATCCTTTCTCTCATGCATGTTGTTGGTGATTTACAAATAAAATTTCATACCCTTACCTTAGAGATAAAAACCTATTATGCTTCACATTGACAATAATAATCTTCTTGGAAAGCCCATCCCTAAGAAAATTCACAATTCCATTTTTCCTAAGGGTTTCACTATGCCTACTTTCTCACAATTCGATGGCATGGGAAATCCTTATTTACATCTTAAATATTTTTGATTAGCCATGGATTCATATTCCAATGATAGATTGTTACTAAAATATTTCCATCATAGTCTTGTGGATATTTCTCTTCAGTGGTATACTCATTTACCTAGTGGATCTATTAACACTTATTATGATATGGAGGATGCATTCCTTAGACATTTCATTTCTAATAATGGGCCTAAAGTTACATATGAATGTTTACCTTATTTGCATCAAGGAAAGACAACCAATTCTAGATTATATTTTATGCTTTAATTCTTGCATGCACCATTTAATTTTTCAACCTATTGATCTAGAAATGCAATATATCTTTTATCATGGCTTAATTACTCCTTTAAAAGAAAATTTTTATATGATACATTTGATTCCTTTACTCTTCTTTGTTATAAATTTATTGAATTGGAAAATACTTACTTGCGGATCATGTTATGGTACATGTTTCTACCTCTTCCGCTCCTCCCTGCCTACTAATTCCTCCAATCTTCCATCTATTGAACCCCTTTTAGAGTCACCATCTCCTCCTCCACATAGGCATCCTTCCCCTCCACCAATGTGTCTAAATCCTCCAATATCTTCCCACCTCCCACCCATGGACCATTATACTTCTCACATGTTGCTAAACCACATGATATCCTATGCACCATACTTGATAAGCAATCAATCGGCTTACCTTCTAGCCAACATCATCTCCTCGCCCATTACACCACCATCGTGACCGCCTCTTTGTAATTTTCACTGCATTAATAGCCACCGTGAAAATGATTTCTATGCCCTTCATGATAGAATCCAACAATTAGAAGATAGGGGTGTCATTACTTTTCAAACCCACTCTCGTGATCGATCTCTCTCTCCTCTTCCACGTAGGTAAGCCTCTGCAACTATTAGCTTGTCTCATTCACCACCTCCTAAGGTCATTATTCATCCTCCTCCTAAGGTTATCATTCATCCACCTCCTCTAGTTGTCCCACCCTCTTCCACATCCTCTCAACCTACCCCTATTGTTATTACACCACAATGGCTTCCTAAGAAGCCCACTTCCGCATCTCCCACCATCACACTTCCCACTATTGGCACGGTTTCCTCTAACATCCAATTTGGTACCTACACACATGATCTCATTGTTTCACATGCTCATAATGTGTGTCATCATCCCTTAGCCTATGGTAGATGATTCCCATCTCCATATCATTACCCAATGATGCACTTGTGTTCTCAAGGTTCATACATGATTGTTGAGGGAATTTTTACTTAAATGAACCTTACTCTCACGCTGGGGGAAATCATCCTTTTCCCCCTCCATCCTCATCACATTTGATTATCTATGTCGTTACGCATCTCATTATCATACAATTATCATTGCATCATTATTTTATCATCCTACATTCCTATATAATTATCTCATCACATAACCATTTCTATCTCTTTTGAATCATTTCTACATTCCATCACACACACACACACACACACACACACACACACACACACACACACACACACACACACACACACACATGTATCTACTATATGATCCACTATTCAAGATTATTCAAATGCAAATCTTATTCCATTCATCACTTAACAATTCTTTACACATCATCACAAATTTCACCAATCAACATTATCTATCAAATCAAAAATACCCACAATGCATATAGAACCAACAAAATATACAATCACTACCAATACAACAAACAATCATCACATAGTACACAATAGACATCAACACCATATAGGCCATCGATTACCATATATATATAATCCGAATCAAAGTTATAAAATACAATCGTTGGGGAAAGCTCCCATGCCTCAATACATTCTATATAATACATCAAATGTCCTCATCGTTATCACTATCTGCAATTGCGATAACTCTATAACTCAAAGCTTCACCGCTAACCCTACGTCATTGATCATAGGCTCCATGTCTCTCCATTTGACTTCATAACATGGCATTATTTGCCACCTGCTTTGTATATCGGTCGTGGAACTCCATATATCATGTAAATCACAGGGATAGGTCACCTCCTCCCACAAGTTGTCTCACCCGCTTCAATCTTTGCATGGGCCTCATCACACTAACTCAACAAAACTATGCATGTGGATCTGCTATTGCCATTATCTCAAACAAATGGGCATGATAACCCGCAATCACCATTCACAAGCACATCTAGGGGCACATTCCGATTCAACGTGCATATGGAGGTATCTATGATAAAATTCCAAAGAAGCATCGACTACAACCACATGACAAACACCTCATATAAGCAACTACACATCCTCATATTCATCAACCAAATTCACCAAGAAACCACTAAAAATGTATGATAGTTACACTCTTCTCACGCCGCTTATTGTATCAACTACCTTAGGAGTGGGTGGCTAACCCCAAATCCTCCACTTGTTTCCCCACCTCTCACATCTACAACTACTACAAACAACAACACCCATCGGTGTCACCCACCACAGCCTAGATATACCTCTATACACCCTATGTCATCCACTCAGTATTGGCCCTATAACCACATATACCTCATCTAGGACCGGGGGCACTAGTTGTGCTCATGTGGGCCCTTGTCTCTAACTTGCTCATCTTCATTGGCTTAGTAGACTAACAACATATATATGGCTTTGGGGGCACGTTTTAAGCAATACCAAACTGTCGAGATACCTACTCACCTTGAAATAGTTGTCACTCCTAGAAATCATCCCTCTAACCACATAGTATGCCAAATGCACTGCAACTCAACATCGTCCTCCACCCATCCTCCATAATCTCTAGAAGGCATCCGATAACCACCCTAGGGCCCATCGACCTAACATCAACCTATATGTGGTCATATACATCCTCCTACTCTGGGTCCCCACCCACCTCGCTACAAAATCTCTAGACAAGCCTAATCGGCTCGTGGCCTAATAAGTGGCCTCACTATCATTGCTATATGCTCATATACCCATATATGTAATAGGTTTGTCACTCATATCCCACCACCATGGTCATCCTGCATGAATCAATATAACTCCCTATATAAATGGGCCAACACACATCGTGCCCATGCATATCTCGTGCTATGCTCCTCTATCCTCTGACAAATCTCATACATCTTATACAAAATACCAACCCCACCACCCTCCATGGTTACCGATGAAGCTAAATTACAACTGCAATGAATTTACACAAGCATGGAACCCCCGGACCTCACAATCGCATCCAAGCTAATATACATCTCAAGCATGCACCCGAGACCCTATAAAATATTGTCATATAGCCCTCATTTGGCTACGGTCATCTAACACTTCCATCACTTGTACCCTCTCTCGATGACAGAAACCTCAATATCCTATATACATCCTCTAGTGTCATTGTCATCTCCCCTATCCGAAAACCAAAATGTGCAAGTATCTGCACACCACCTCTCACACAATGTTATCAATAATGGCATATTATGGGGTACCTCCCCCAATCTAGTGATGTTCCATAAACCAACACATTCCAATACATCCCACTCATCATCGAATAGTCCCAAACCAAGAAATATACTCAAATGATGCCATGCACGAAACTCCCTAGAGTGTCTATCTCTCTGCACATCATAAACAAGCAACAAACTAAAACATTAGAACACATACATGCTTCAAAATCAATAATAACGATAACAAAATAACCTACATTAATCAACCAATAAAAAAATTAGCCTTGGACACTAGCACCCGGAGTTGGACACTAGCGCACATGATAGGCCAATAACACCAAGAACTCAGTGTGTTAGTCCCAACAGAAAAAAAAAATTACCATGTAGTGTCCCAACAAAAAAAAAAAAACTTACCATGTCGTCTAAGTGAAAATTCAAAATTTTGAGTTTAAGTGTCTTCTCTGTTGTACTCGATAATGTTAAAAGTCGAGAAATTGAGAAAATCTACGTTTTTGGGTCATTTTGTGTGTTTTTCGGCCTGTTGACATTTTTGTCCCGCGTGTCCCAAGTTCAATTGGGGCCCTCTGCTCCCGATCGGCCGGTTTCCCGAAGTTTGTCTTTTTCGGGCCCTTCGAACTTTTTGTCCCAAATGTCCCAAGTTCGCCTGACAAGTTGTTCCATTTTCGGCCCACCCGAACCGCGTACTTTTTGTCCCAAATGTCCCAAGTTCACCTGACCCATTGTCACATTTTCGTCCGATCCCCCGAACCACGACTTCGCGCACTTTTGTCCCACATGTCCCAAAAAGCATTTGCAGCGCCTTTTCCCGCTTCGCCCCGAATCGCCGAGCCGCGTGCTTCGCGCTTTCACGTCCCACATGTCCCAAATGAACCAAGTGCCATTCGTGCTAATTTTTCCCGCTCTACCCGAATATCTTGCTTATTCAAATTGGTAGGTATGTATTAAATGCGCATTCATTACCTTTCTCTCTCCTAAACGGCTATATAACGAGCGAACCCCCTATGCGTTTTTCACACTGCTTCCATGCTATCCTTTGCTCGAACCCTTGCAATCTAAATTCTTGCGCGCGTATCCCTTCCCTCTGTAATTCCTTCCCGAGTCTAGCTTGCAGCTCGCCTCCCGAATTACTATCAACATGAAGATCAAATTTCAGGGACAGGAACAAATCTCACCACTAGAGTCTGTCGTTCCCAATATCGGGGACAGTGAAGCTCGCCATCTTGACTTTGGTGATTTTTGGTCGAGGATGGCAGATGCAAACCCTACACCAATGGCACAGATGATTCACGATGAAATGGTTTAGCTTTCACTGAGGTTTCCCAATCTCGGTGCAATGTGCTGATACAGTGCTTTCATGCGGAGCTCATTTCGACCCTGATTCGAGTGAATTGACCAACATACACGGGGAACTCATCGCCAAACTGGACGCTACCACCATTAGCACTGCACTGAGGATTCCAGAAATGGATAATGCCATAGTTGTTTCCCAGAATCAAGCACAGGCCCTGTTCAATCAAGACAGCGACAACTACAAGGCGCGGGTGGCGAAGTCTTGCTTAAAAACCCTAAGAAGGGAGCATCTCGTCTATCCAAGACTCTTTTCCGGCTGATTTCAATGAAGAATTGTCGATTTTATAATCCTACTGGCTCGGGTTATGGGCTTACCCTCTACTAACGAATTCCATTTCTGGATGTGCCCGCTCATCAACATGGTGTGCGAGGGAACTCAAAATATCAACTGGGCGAAATCATCAAAGATGAACTTAGCGAGCAAATGTCCAATGTACAAAGAAACGAAGAAATTCTACATGACTTCATACACTGATGTATACTCTAGCGTGGCATCAAGGCAATGGTTTGGTTTTTCTTACATCGATGCCCACAAGGATGATCCTCAGTATATGCCTACGCCCAGCTTCACCCTAGAGACCAAAGAATCACAATTTCCAAGGGTAAATGATGCTTTCACCAT
This sequence comes from Taxus wallichiana var. yunnanensis, assembly GCA_018340775.1. Taxonomy (NCBI): domain Eukaryota; kingdom Viridiplantae; phylum Streptophyta; class Pinopsida; order Cupressales; family Taxaceae; genus Taxus; species Taxus wallichiana. The sequence goes on along the minus strand of CM031240.1, from coordinate 187,112,980 downwards.
GTACGTGGTCAGGCTTCTCGAGGGTGACACTGCTAGAAGGTTTTCTGACGAAGCCATGAACCTGATATCGCACTACGGTGCCTATTTTATCCAATTCAGAAAATTCTCCTATATCAGGCTTGCTGGCTATGAGAGCACCCCTCTGAGGCTTCCCATGTTCTGCAGTGATAAGATGGCTTTGATAGAAGTATGCAGGCAATTAGACAAATTACACAGAACCTGCAGAGACAAGAAGATTACCGGTTTGCACTTCCCCATCTCTTTGGGAAACTACACTTGTAAAACAGCCCCGACGCACAGTAATATAAAAGAGCCCTGCTCCCATCATCACTCGTCCATTTCTTCAAGCCAAGAACTTGCTTCACTCAAGAAGTTCATTGAGCAGAACATCAAGATAATCTATCATCATAGGGCAGATACAGAAGACTATTGGGCTGACTGTGCCGATGATTTTGAGGCTAGAAGGAGGCATTATGGCAGGTTCTCTCTACAATTGATCCAAGAACTCGGCTTGTACCAAGTTCCTGAAGGACTCCAGGATGACAACTCTGATCTATACTCATATGAGTATGACAATGTGGTTAAGCACACTCCTCGAGGACTTGGATTGGTTCAAGAAAGAGAAAGATGATCTCGCCGAGATCTCGGCTCCAGCCTTAGTCGACTAAGATCCGGTTTGATAAGAAAGTTCGAGAGCTTAGGAGGCACTCAGAGAATCCTCCTCTAAGGATGTTTCAACACCAAGGAGGGAAGCATCGACTCCAATATCGACACACCCTGCAAAACCCTCCCGCCTCATCAACGCAAGGACTCGCAGCTTCTACTCCTTCTTCATCCACCCAAGTATACCAAGAAATTCAAAGAGGTTAAGAAGGAGCCTGTGGAAAAAGATCCTCGAGAAAGCAGTAGAAATACCTTTGGGATCGAGAACATTATTGTTCTCAAAGGAAAGTGAAGAGAGTGAAGTGCCACTCCTCTAAGTGCTCCTCAAGCTCCAACGGATAAAGATAAGGAAGTCTAGAGCACCGAACTTCCAAGTGCTATTGATTCCTCTCGCAAAGAATTGTCTCAAGCACCCCACTCGTGTCTCAACTTGAGACAACAAATGTGCAAACCTTGAGCGCCATGAGCTCTCTGCTCTTGGTCCTCTTGCCCCCCCCTACTTCCTCTTCCTCTTTTGCATGGGTGCAACCTTTTTCGTCAATGAGTAGAAAGAGGAAATCTTCCTCTCGAGCTCAGGGCCAAATTTTGATGTCAGGCAGCCTTGTTAGGCACTACTCCTTCTCGTGCCAAAAATCCGTAAATCACCTCCAGATAGTGTCTCGATGCTCAGTGGTCAGCAATTCCCTGAGATTGCTAAGCCTACAAAGAGATAAATCAGAGCAGGACTTACAGGCATCTGACCTAGAATTCTCAAGGATTCCTATGGGAGAGTCTACCCCTGAAGGTGAGATCCACAACCTCCAGGAAACGGTCACAAGAGTCATTGGGAGGGTAGAGAAAGGGCAGCAAACTATTGAACAATTGGAGGAACAAGCCCAGATTCTCACAAGTTTTATCAAATCTCTTTTGTCTAAGGACAAAGTTTTGGACCCTACCCCATTGACTACCCTTCCGCCACCTGTAATTTTGAGCCAAGATGAAGTACAGAGTATCAAAGACATGCACAAGTATTCCGTCTATGGCAGAGCTATGGAGGCCATGGTGGAAGATATGCTTGTTATAGGATTGAACTTCATCGATGAAGCTTTCAAACTCCACGGAAAGGTGAACAACTTGCAACAGAAGCTCTCCTCCACTATCGGGATCATAGATAAAGAGCTCAAACTCGAGCAACAGATAGTAGACCTCCGTCTCATGGGACATGATGAGATGAGAACATTTTATTGGTGAATAAGGTTTTTGATGATGCAAAGGATAATCACAAAGTCCCGGGTTTACAAAGGGAGTGGAAGATCAAAGTCTTGAGGAGGCTTTGGGAGAATCAAGAATAGCCGGCGTAAGGGTGAGGCTTTCAAGACACTGGTCAGATCTCTGCTTTCAAAGATATACATTGTCATCTTCAGATGAAACTTCTCGTGTGCCTTTTTCCTCGCAAGAAATCAAAGCTCAATTCGAGCTTTTGTCAAAGATAATCTATTCAAGGAAAGCTCCATTTCCAAAGAGAAAATGAAGGAGATCTTCTCTCTTCAATCTTCCATCAAGAAGCAAATAAAGACTATCATACTCATGTCGAGTTTGATAAGGAAATGGAGAAGTGCCTCGATTTTGGACCCAATCTACAGCCAACACGCGCCCCCGTGGCAGAGACATAGCCGAGGCATCAAGAGATTCAGCAAAGGATTTTGAAGTCAAGGGGTCCCTCCTACCATAACCACCTGTCTTCTTCTCCTTATTCTTCTCTTCTCTTCTAATTCTTTTTCTCGGATTCATTGTAATAAGTTGAGGTATTGCGATTGGCAATCCTTAACTAATCTTTAGTTAAAAGAAGTGGTTACCAAGAGTAACTGATTTGTAAGCTATATAATGGCCTCTCCACGCCATTTTGAAAAAGGAGGAAGAACTTGGCTTATTTTCTGAAAGTGTAAATAGATCATAAAGAAATCAATACAGAAGGGCTTTTCATTCTTTGTCTATCTGATCTCTTTTATCCCCAAGCTTTTCATTTAATTTTGTGAAGATCATTTGTCTGTGTTATGTCAAGAAACTTTGTGTTCTGGCAGATGTTATTTACAGAACTTTGTGTCTTTAAATTCCATCTTATTTATATGATACAAATGATCTTGTTTCAATTCACGGTAATTCGCATACATAAAGAATTACTCATATCTATAATTCTCGAGTGTTGCCTTTCTCGCTCATTCTCGTATTCTCATTCCTCACCTTTTTGTAATTGATGATCTTTATAGAAAACACTTTCGTAATATCCAAGTTCAACCAGAAAATCATGTTTTGTATATTTGTAAATAGGTTCGTTTCTGAATAAGGGAACCTCTCCCATTAAAGAGGAGGGACTTCTTGTCCCCCGACTGACTGCTCTTCGTAAAGTCCTATTTGACGACCAACAGCTTTTGGTGACTCACTGGGAAAATCATATTCCAGCTTCTATAATTTTTGATCATCCTTTGATCCGGTGACTCCGCTTTTACTCGAGGGAGAAGGGCCCTCGTATCAAGATTCTCGCCACTTTTGAGCAAAGAGGTTTTCCTTTCCTTCAACAAGAAATAGAAAGACTCGCTCGACAAGCACTCCACCCGCTTCAAGATAGAATCCCTACGGGTGGTATTCCTTCAGAGCCAATAGTCCTAATCTTCGAGCTTTGATTCTTGCCGTCATAGCCTCTCTCAAGCCATTTTTCCAAGAATGGCGGTACCATTGCCCCTGGGTCATCGTGTCGGGCCCTTGCCCTTCCTCACCTTTTCGCATGAGTTACCCAGAGGTAACCGGAAGAACTTCCCTAAATTCAAAGGCGATGGTAAAGTGCATCCTCGATGAACACATCGCAGCCTTCATAGTTGCATGTGGAGTTCTCGGGAGTTGAACATGAAGACGCCTCCGTGAGACTGCTCATTGAGACTTTACAAGATAATGCCGCTGATTGGTTCTATCACCTTCCACCGGTGCTATCACTAGTCGGGACACAATGAGAACTAGGTTTGAAAACCATTTCAAACCAAAGAGAAGATGTGCATGCCTTGCTAGCCCAAATCTCTCGTATAAAGAAAGATTCACAAGAGCCCATGAGAGAATTTGTGGCCCGATTCAACAAAGTTGATTAATAAAATTCCACCAAATACTCGACTCAGAGATCAAATCCAAAATGTTTCTTCCTAAATGCCCAATCGCCTCGGGTTAGTTATGCACCGAGAAGGGCTAATCTCGCAACATTGGTTGAGGATCAAACTCTTGCATTAGTGTCGAAGATGATTTAATCATGTCGTGGAAGTTGAGGAGAGACCCTTCCAAATCTAAGTCTCGCTTCTTCCTCCTCTTCCACCCCCGACCTAATACTCGATCCATTGGTTCAAAACTTGCGAATGATCTCATCGCCATAAAGAAACAATTGCTCAAAGATGCTCCCTATGCAGACGCTCCAAGGAGGAATTTTCAGCCCAGAAATCATTTTCCCGCTTCTCAAACAAGGCTAGCGCTTGAAGGACCTCCTGTTAAAGTTCCTGTCAATGCAACCTGTGAAGTTGAGGAACCAGATGATGATGAGGATAATGAAGCTTGCGAGGAGTTTGTGGAAGAAGTTGATGATGAAGCAGATGAACTTGAGGGATCTCGAGTTAATTTCTTCACCACTGAGGGCATTGATGATGGAGATGATTATGATGAAGTAGTAGCAGACATGAATAGTGAATCATACGCTGTCATGACTCGAGAGCAGACAAATCAGAGGGAGAAAGTGACGCAGCCCACCAAGAAATCTAAGGAGCAGCCGACAACTATCCCCGTAATTACAAAAAGAGGATCTCCTATCCCCATTTCATCTACACCAAAGGTGAGTCCTGTCAATCCTGCTACTAAAGTTACTTCTTTTTCCCCTAAAGTTGATAAACCTAGGATCTCAAGTGATGATAGCCCGTCCACTTCTGGGTCTTTTGATATTATTGACCACCTGAAAAAGACTAAGGTTCAAATCTCAGAGGCTGAGTATTATCAAACCCATCCCAAGGCTTTTGCTAAAATGATTCACTTTGTCAATTCCCATTCTAAAACCACCTCTAAAGGCCTTTTACCCACTCCTCCTTCTACACCACAGCCTAGTCTGGTAGCCGCTGTCACCTCACCCAATGACAAAATCAAACCATTTTATGTAACACTTCTTATAGCTGGCCATAGGCTCAGTAATTGTGTCATAGACTCAGAGCCTCGACAAATGTGATGCCTGCTAAAGTAGCTCATGCCTTAGGCTTGACCCTCACACGCACTTATGGATCTTGTTACTCTATGGAGAGTAAGGAAGTGCCCCTGGTCGGAAGAATTAAAGATGCACAAGTGGCTTTTGCTGCTTTTCCTGAGAAGAAAGTTTTGGCTACCATCTTAGTAGCAGATATTCCTCCTTCATACGGGATGTTGCTAAGCGTAGAACTTCGTAAAGGATGTGGGTGGAGAAATTCAAATGGATTGGTCACATGCACTCGCATCTGTTAATGGGCAAATGAAGAAGTTGCTTCCTGAGAAGCAATCTGAGTATATTGTACAAAAACGGATGATCCTAAAGCACAAATACTCTATGAGGATATGGGGCATGGTAACTACATGATTATGTCCCCTGATGAAATCCAACTCCCAAAGTGTCACCTAAAGATCCTAATGGTGTTTGGATTTTAGAGTTTGATGGAAGTTGTTCCTCAGCTGGTTCTGGAGCTGGTGTCCTACTCGGTGTCACCCAAGGAAGCCTTCATCCTTTTTCATTCAAGTTGCAGCTTCAAAATACTAATAATACAAAGCAGAGTATGAGGCTCTCATTCTTGACTACAAGTGGCAAAAGAACAAGGTGTAAAGAATCTTCTAGCTCGTGGTGATGCGGAATTGATTGTAAAGCAAGTTAGAAACCTTTTCCGTAAAAATGGAAGGTCAAAACATTACCGAATCAGTTTGGGATTCCATTGAATTTCTTGATGCTTTCTCCATCAAGCAATACCTAGGAGAAGAACACTGTGGCTGATTCACTAGCAGTCTCAGGGTCACTACTGATTCCTCATCCTGACTTCTCTCAAGATAAGTTCACCATTGAGATGATCCATCGACCTAGTGTACCTGATAATACAAATAACTGGCAAGTTTTCAATGATGATCAACACTTGCTTTCTTTCTTAGAACTCAAGGATAATTTTGAACAGCTGTATTTTGAAGGAAGTGATAACTTGCCTCGTGAAAATGTGCCCTTTGACAAAGCAGTCACCCAAGGAGAAGAAACGGATCAAGATGGATGCATCAAACTCAAGGGAAACAAGATTCCTAAAGGATTGGTGAGTTTAGAGGAACTATTTGATAAACACGACAGGTATGTAAAGTCTAGAGCTTCTACTGGACCTCAACAATCAGCTGAGTATGACAAAATTAATATTGGGAGTTCTACTGATCCTAAGCTCGTGAACATTGGAAAATGTTGCACAACAGATGAGAGGAAGAAAGCAATTGATCTTTTAAAGAGGTATAAGGATGTTCTTGCTTACTCTTATGAGGATTTAAAAGCTTTCCAACCAAAAGATATGCAATTTTATTCCTCTCAAACCTGAATTAAGCCTTTTAAGCAGTAAAGAGGCAATACAATCCCAAAATAGTCGACACCATTTTTCAAGAAATACGTGGTTGTTGAAGGCCAAAATCATTTTTCCCATCCACCATTCAACATGGATTGCCAATATTGTGCCTCGTTAGAAGAAAAAATGAGATCCACATCTCGTGTTGACTTCAGAATCAATCAAGCTTCCTTGAAAGATAATTATCCTTTGCCTATGATGGATCAGTCTTGCAAGCAAGAATGTGATCTGAAATGTTGTCTATGCTTGATGGATTCTCGTGATATAATCAGTAGAAGTTAATACTGCAGATCAACACAAAACAACTTTCACTACCCCTTGGGGTACCTTTGCTTACAAAAGAATGCCTTTTGGGCTCATTAATGCTGGTGCCACTTTTCAGAGAGCTATGGATCTAGCCTTTGGAAGTTTGAAAGGGAAGTGTATTGTCATATACCTTGATGACTTGACTGTGTTTTCTAAAACAAGGGCGGATCATTTTGACCACCTGAGACAATTCTGCTAAGATGTAGAGAACATGGGATCTCTTTGAATCCTAAAAAATCTGTCTTTTGTGTCACAGAGGGGAAATTATTAGGGCACATCGTCTCCAAAGATGGTATTAAGATTGATCCTGAGCGAGTTCAAGCTATCCAACAAATTCCTCTCCCAACCAGCAAAAAGGGCGTGCACTCTTTCTTTGGTAAGATCAATTTTTTAAGAAGGTTCATCCCTGATTTTGCAGAGTTAACTTTGAATATTTCCCAAATGATGAAAGGCAAAACAAACGCTTGGTTGGTCTCCAAGGAAAAGAATCCTTTGAAGGTATTAAAGAGCTATTGCTAAAACTCCTGCTTTAGCATGTCCCGATTTCAAGAAAGATTTTATTATCTATTGCTACGCCACAGATAATACCTTGGCTGCTGTTTTGACTCAAGAAGATTCTAATGAGCACGAACTCCCAATTGCATTCATGAGCTATATTCTAAAAGATCATGAGTTAAAATACACCATGATGGAAAAACATGCTTTTGCAAAGTGGTTAAAGTTGTCAAAGCAGCTTTTTTACATTCTCAACTCTCATTCCATGGTGTTGGTTCCAGATACAACTGTTAAGTCAATTCTCACACAACAGAATTTGGATCCAAGAGAGGGAACTGGGTTGCTAAGGTCCAAGAATATGATATTGACATCAAACCGACCAAGCTCGCTCGTGGAAAAGGCCTTTGTGAGCTCATTGTCAAGGAGCTAGACATGAGTTACTCGGAGGATAAAGTCGGCCTTCCTACCGCTTCTGCTTCTTAGCTCACTGATGAATGGTATGCTGATATCACTCATTTTCTCACCTATGGAGAATGCCCTCTCATTTAACTCGCCAAAGAAAAGAGGACTGTTAAACTAAGGTCAAGCAAATATGTGTTGTGGGAAAACACCTTGTTCAAACGTGGGTTAGATGGAAGGTTTTTGAAATGTGTGGACAAGGAACAATGCAGAAAAGTTACTCTCACTTTTCATGATCAGGCATGTGGAGGGCACTATTCATCAATGGTCACTGCTCATAAGATACTTCGTGGAGGATATTATTGGCCTACCTTGTTCAGAGATGCATCCAAGTGGGTTGATAAATGTGAGGCTTGTCGACCTTCGTGGGAAGACCCAAATTAGCCTCTTTTCCTCTTAGCCGCCACCAGTAATTGAGGAACCTTTTCAACAAAGTGGGGTTTGGACTTCATCTGAACACTTAATCCCTCTTCTAGTGCTGGTCATACTCATGTATTAACTGCCACGATTATTTCACCAAATGGGTAGAAGCTATTCCAGTAAAGAGTACTACTTCTGAAGTGGTGTGCAGCTTCATCAAAGAGAACATCTTGGTAAGGTATGGTGTACCTAACAAGATTGTGATGATAATGCTTCAATTTTTCTTCAACCGAGATAATGGATTTTTGCTATGGGTATGGCATCTCTTCGCTCACTCCTCGATTACTATCCTCAGGGAAATGGGCAAGCGTAATCCACTAATAAAAATTTGGTGACTATTATAAGGAAATTAGTCAATGAGTCTCAACGAAACCGGCACAAGAAGCTCTATGATGCTCTTTTGGGTAGACAGATCACACCAAAGAGAGCTATTGAATGTCTCCTTTTCAAGTGGTATATGGAGTAGAAGCTCAATCACAAGAATAAAGGAGCTGCCACCTTGCATCTAATGAAGGCCATCAAGATACCAGCTTCAAGATGCTTGATAAGAGAATTATGTACCTTCACAAATTGAATGAGAACAGATTGAGGTCTGATAGGATATCTGTTCACCAAAGAGAAGGTAAAGGTCCTGTTTGATAAGAAAGCCAGTTCGTAGATTTCCAAGTTGAGACACTGCTTTTGTTATGGGATAAAAGGCATGAACCTCGTGGCAGCCATGGCAAGTTTGATTCCCTTTGGCTCAGACCTTTCAAGATCAGACACTTTGCTGGTAAGAATTCTTTTTACCTTGATTACATGGATGGTTCTCCTCTCCCACTTCCTTATAGTGGGCAAGACTGAAATTGTTCAAGTCATAGGTGATTAGGAGTCCCTTTGTATATTCTCAGATATAGCGTTTTGTTTTTCTTTCCTTTTTGTTTTGGTGTGTTGTCCTCTCAGTATTGGTTTGCTTTTTTGACTCGTGGCCCAATGGATAAGGTACTCGGTCTACTTCCCCCGAGTTTGTCTAAGTTCTTACCTTGTCTCATTCCTTGAATTTATGCCAAGTCATCCCTGTAAGGAGCCAAATTGTCCACTCAAAATTCCCCGCTTCTTAAGAAAGTGAAAATTCAAAATTTTGAGTTTAAGTGTCTTCTCTGTTGTACTGATAATGTTAAAAGTCGAGAAATTGAGAAAATCTACGTTTTTGGGTCATTTTGTGTGTTTTTCGGCCTGCTTGACATTTTTGTCCCGTGTGTCCCAAGTTCAATCGGGCCCTCTGCTCCCGATCGGCCGGTTTCCCGAAGTTTGTCTTTTTTTCGGGCCTGCTTCAACTTTTGTCCCAAATGTCCCAAGTTCACCCGACAAGTTGTTCCATTTCGTCCGATCACCCGAACCACGTACTTCTCACGCTTTCATGCCCCAAATGTCCCAAGTTCACCCGACCCATTGTCACATTTTCGTCCGATCCGCCGAGTCACGATTTTTTTGTCCCGCATGTGTCAAAAAAAAAGCATTTGTGTGTCTTTTCCCCGCTTCCCGAATCGCCCGAGCCACGTGCTTTCACGCTTTCGCGTCCCACATGTCCCAAATGAACCAAGTGCCATTCGTGCTAATTTTTCCCGCTCTACCCGAATATCTTGCTTATTCAAATTGGTAGGTATGTATTAAATGCACATTCATTACCTTTCTCTCTCCTAAACGGCTATATAACGAGCGAACCCCTATGCATTTTTCACACTGCTTCCATGCTATCCTTTGCTCAAACCCTTGCAATCTAAATTCCTGCACGCGTATCCTTCCCTCTGTAATTCCTTCCCGAGTCTAGCTTGCAGCTCTACCCTCCGAATTACTATCAACATGAAGATCAAATTTCAGTGGGACAGAACAAATCTCACCACTAGAGTCCGCTGCTCCCAATATCGGGACAAGTGAAGCTCGCCATCTTGACTTTGGTGATTTTTGGTCGAGGATGGCAGATGCAAACCCTACACCAATGGCACAGATGATTCACGATAGTGGTTTGGCTTTCACTGGAGGTTTCCCAATCTCGGTGCAATGTGCAGATACAAAGTGCTTTCATGCGAGCTCATTTCACCCCGATTCGAGTGAATTGACCAACATACACGGGGAACTCATCGCCAAACTCGACGCTCCGCCATTAGCACTCGCACCGAGGATTCCGTAAATGGATAATGCCATAGTTGTTTCCTGTAATCAAGCACATGTGCCCCCTGCTCAATCAAGACAAATGGACAACTACAAGGCGCGGTGGCGAAGTCTCGCTTAAAAACCCTAAGAAGGGAGCATCTCGCCTATCCAAGACTCTTTTCCGGCTGATTTCAATGAAGAATTGTCGATTTTATAATCCTACACTGCTCGGGGTTATGGGCTTACCCTCTACTAACGAATTCCATTTCTCGATGTGCCCGCTCATCAACATGGTGTGCGGGAACTCAAAATATCAACTCAAGGGTAAATCATCAAAGATGAACTTAGCGGAGCAGCTCTCCAATGTACAAAGAAACGAAGAAATTCTACATGACTTCACACTGATGTATACTCTGCGGCATCAAGGCAATGGTTTGGTTTTTCTTACATCGATGCCCACAAGGATGATCCTCGTATATGCCTACTACCCGCAGCTTCACCCTAGAGACCAAAGAATCACAATTTCAAGGGTAAATGATGCTTTCACCATGTACGTGGTCGCTTCTCGAGGGTGACACTCGCTAGAAGGTTTTCTCGACGAAGCCATGAACTCGATATCGCACTACGGTGCCTATTTTATCCAATTCAAAAATTCTCCTATATCAAAGCCATTGCCATGAGAGCACCCCTCCGAGGCTTCCCATGTTCTCGCAGGATAAGATGGCTTTGATAGAAGTATGCAGCAATTAGACAAATTTCACACAAACCCGCAGAGACAAGAAGATTACCGGTTTGCACTTCCCCATCTCTTTGGGAAACTACACTTGTAAAACAGCCCCCCTGACGCACAAAATATAGAAAGAGCCCTGCTCCCATCACTCGTCCATTTCTTCAAGCCAAGAACTTGCTTCACTCAAGAAGTTCATTGAGCGTAACATCAAGATAATCTATCATCATAGGCGATATACAAAAGACTATTGGGCTGACTGCGGCCGATGATTTTGAGGCTAGAAGGAGGCATTATGGCAGTTCTCTCTACACCGATCCAAGAACTCGGCTTGTACCAAGTTCCTGAAGGACTCCAGGATGACAACTCTGATCTATACTCATATGAGTATGACAATGTGGTTAAGCACACTCCCTTGGAGGACTTGGATTGGTTCAAGAAAGAGAAAGATGATCTGGCCGAGATCCTGGCTCCAGTCTTAGTCAGGACTAAGATCTGGTTTGATAAGAAAGTTCGAGAGCTTAGGAGGCACTCAGGAGAATCCTCCTCTAAGGATGTTTCAACACCAAGGAGGGAAGCATCGACTCCAATATCAGACACACCTGTGCAAACCCCTCCTGCCTCATCAACGCAAGGACCTGCAGCTTCTACTCCTTCTTCATCCACCCAAGTATACCAGAAGAAATTCAAAGAGGTTAAGAAGGAGCCTGTGGAAAAAGATCCTCAGAGAAAGCAGGTAGAAATACCTTTGGGATCAGAGAACATTATTGTTCTCAGTGAAAGTGAAGAGAGTGAAGTGCCACCCCTCTAAGTGCTCCCAAGCTCCAACGGATAAAGATAAGGAAGTCCAGAGCACCGAACTTCCAAGTGCTATTGATTCCTCTGCACCAATTGTCTCAAGCGCCCCACTCATGTCTCAACTTGAGACAACAGATGCAAACCTTGAGCATCATGAGCTCTCTGTCTCTTGGTCCTCTTGCCCTCCCCGCCGCTTCCTCTTCCTCTTTTGCATGGGTGCAACCTTTTTGTCGACAAAGAGAAAGAGGAAATCTTCCTCTCGAGCTCAGGCCAAATTTTGATGTTGTGGCAGCCTTGTTAGGCACTACTCCTTCTCATGCCAAAAAGCCGTAATCACCTCCAGTGATAGTGTCTCGATGCTCGTGGTCAGCAATTCTAGGAGATTGCTAAGCCTACAAAGAGATAAATCGAGCAGACTTACAGGCATCTCGACCTAGAATTCTCAAGGATTCCTATGGGAGAGTCTACCCCGAAGGGTGATCCACAACCTCCAGTGAAACGGTCACAAGAGTCATTGGGAGGGTAGAGAAAGGGCAGCAAACTATTGAACAGCTGGAGGAACAAGCCCGATTCTCACAGTGTTTTATCAAATCTCTTTTGTCTAAGGACAAAGTTTTGACCCTACCCCATTGACTACCCTTCCGCCACCTGTAATTTTGAGCCAAGATGAAGTACAGAGTATCAAAGACATGCACAAGTATTCCATCTATGGCAGAGCTATGGAGGCCATGGTGGAAGATATGCTTGTTGCAGGATTGAACTTCATCGATGAAGCTTTCAAACTCCACGGAAAGGTGAACAACTTGCAACAGAAGCTCTCCTCCACTATCGGGATCATAGATAAAGAGCTCAAACTCGAGCAGCAGATTGCAGAGACCTCCGTCTCATGGGACAGATAGATGAGAACATTTTATTGGCGAATAAGGTTTTTGATGATGCAAAGGATAATCTGTCAAAGTCCTAGGTTTACAGCGTGGAGTGGAAGATCAAAGTCTTGGAGGAGGCTTTGGGAGAACTGAAGAATAGCCGGCATGGGGTGAGGCTTTCAAGACACTGTCAGATCTACTTTCAAAGATATACATTGTCATCTTCAGATGAAACTTCTGTGTGCCTTTTTCCTTGCAAGAAATCAAAGCTCAATTCGTAGAGCTTTTGTCAAAGATAATCTATTCAAGGAAAGCTCCATTTCCAAAGAGAAAATGAAGGAGATCTCTCTCTTCAATCTGCCATCAAGAAGCAAATAAAGACTATCATACTCATGTCGAGTTTGATAAGGAAATGGAGAAGTGCCTCGATTTTGACCCAATCTACAGCCAACACGCACGTCACCCCGTGGCAGAGACATAGCCGAGGCATCAAGAGATTCAGCAAATGGATTTTGAAGTCGTGGGTCCCTCCCACCATAACCACCGTCTTCTTCTCCTTATTCTTCTTTTCTCTTCTAATTCTTTTTCTCGGATTCATCAGTAATAAGTCGAGGTATCATGATTGGCAATCCTTAACTAATCTTTAGTTAAAAGAAGTGGTTACCAAGAGTAACTGATTTGTAAGCTATATAATGGCCTCTCCACGCCATTTTGCAAAAAGGGGGAAGAACTTGGCTTATTTTCTGAAAGTGTAAATAGATCATAAAGAAATCAATACAGAAGGGCTTTTCATTCTTTGTCTATCTGATCTCTTTTATCCCCAAGCTTTTCATTTAATTTTGTGAAGATCATTTGTCTGTGTTATGTCAAGAAACTTTGTGTTCTGGCAGATGTTATTTACAGAACTTTGTGTCTTTAAATTCCATCTTATTTATATGATACAAATGATCTTGTTTCAATTCACTCAGAACTTCGCATACATAAAGAATTACTCTGTTATCTATAATTCTGAGTGTTGCCTTTCTGCTCATTCTCGTATTCTCATTCCTCAGTCCTTTTGTAATTGATGATCTTTATAGAAAACACTTTCGTAATATCCAAGTTCAACCAGAAAATCATGTTTTGTATATTTGTAAATAGGTCTATCTTTAATTATGGCACATGCATTATTCAATATCTACATATACTTTATCAACACCATTACATCTCCTATAATATCTCTCAATTACTACTACACTCCTTAGCATTCTTGTTTTCATCTCAATACTCGTTACTCCACTCCTCTCACTTTCACCGAAAGGAGGGCATACAATCAGACCATCTTATAATCCCTCTTAGGATACAACACAATCAATCGACACTCCTAATACGTCACTATCACATTTTCCTGATCTCACTCAAATACAATTACATTTATTCTATATGATAATCAATACTTTTTCTATTTCGAATCCATTCCCCCAAATGACCTAATCTAGGGGGAAAACAAAATCTCTCCATGAGTAATCTTCTAAATACATCCTATTCAATCAACTATTATCATTCAAACCAATCAATCAATACAATAACCCTAATTACTATCACTTCTAGATGACCTAACTTGGGAGCTACATTACGTCACCATCACTTTCACATGACCTAACTTAGAATCCATATAATACCATTCAAATCAAAACACCCATTACTTGTTGGAGTGGGGGCAATGAGACGTCATTTCCTTTCATGTATTGCTCCTATGTGGGTTCTTTAATCGAAACAAAAAAATTCAATTGGAGGAAAATGGTAATAATTCGATCCTTGTCCATCTGCAACGGTTAGACCTTTTGGGAAATGTCAATGAAAGGAGAGAAAAACATACCTCTCTCCCCAACACTTTTCCTCTAGTGGAAGGACACCCAAATCCTTCAATTATCAACAAATCAGGTTGGGAATTGATCACTCCCTACCTCTTCTATCATCTTTGGCAAATATCTGAAATCTCCAATATCATCACAACTATTTCTCCAATTTTTTTCCTTATGATGGTTTGTTATCTCTTCTTACACCGCATGCGTCAAAACGTTGATCCATGGCTTTCCACATTACAAGTTTATATGCTCTACGCGCACTTTGCAAAGATGGCTTCTCCGCACCCTAGACAATATTGGAAGCCACCAACAACTTTGAATGATGGAGGGCTTAGGACCTCAGATGCGGATATGGATCTACGGGCACAGAGAAGATAGATATGTGATAAAAGAAGATAGATATGCAAAACTGAAACATATGTGATTAGATAACAATATGTGGGGTTACCTGACAATCCTAGTTCTAAGAGGATGTTAACTCCCTTGGAGGATGTCAACCCCGTGTCTAGAAAGATAGTAATAAATGATGAATAGTAGATATTGTGTAGAAATAATGAAATACAAAATGACAAGTAACTGAAATGACGAGGGAACTTAGCTTGTGCTTTGATATGGAGATGAAATGGGCATCAAGATGGCAAGATGACGAATAATGGAAAATATTTCTCCCACACTCCTCACCTCTAACTTATAACAATGGCAAAAAAATTCTTGACCTCAAACTTGCAGAACTTAATTAAGATTTTCTTCTCCTCTCCTAAAAACTTCAATAAGCAGAGATTTCATACTGATTCTTCCTCCTTTTTTTTTGTTCTAGGTCCCTTATTTATAACTTGGAGGTGAGGTTAGATTGGGGTTAACGAGTAACCGGGTTTGATAAATTAACCTGGGTTAAGAGACATGATGTGATCACATGGGGGCCCATGGTTTGAATTTATTAGGTGGAGTGGGGAACATGATTTGAATGGGTAGGTGAGATAATAGATTCCATTTTTGAAATTAAGAGTGGAGTGTCAGATGGGTATATTATTACCCATGAATTGAATAAATTTGAGATATGTGAGATAATGCCAAATTCTAATTATCAAATGGGTCCACATGGAGCCCATTTGATAATTAATTAATTAAAGGTGAGTAAATAGATGGAATTTACTCAAATTTAGGAAAAATAAAAGTGAGAGGGGAAGTTACATGAATGCGAATGAATGAATGAAGAGAGAGTTACACCAAAAACTTTTGTCTACATTTTCCCCTTTTTGTTGAGTGGTTTGCGATAGCAAGCCACAAGACAAAAATAAAAAAGGGTTGGATGAAATATGTGTCCGAGGATGGATGAAGACATGACAAAGGCAAGATGCCCCAGGTGAAAAAAGGATCACAATATAATGAAAAATATGGCGGTGACTCCAATATCACATCGGTAGAGGAAAATTGTGGTCTCAACAGAGAGATGTGACAACGTTCTATAGACACTAGCGAGTGAGTGGGTGAAGACCATAGCAATATGGATGTAAACCATGATGACCAATGGGTCATAGGAAAACATCAAAATATGCACAACTAAATGTGAAGGTATGCAAAATCCTTTGTATGTGAGGAATCGAGTGAAAAATCATGTGTCATAAAAGGACGAGGATGAAAATAATGATGCCCCAACAAGGCATGAGAAGGAAAAAAGTGAGTTATATGCGTCGACAAGTACAAGGATGAAAAGGTGCCCCAACATAGGACACGAAAATGACATAATGGGAGATGGATGTTGAAATAAAATATCCTAGGGGGAATGAGTATGGCCACGAATGTGGATATGAAGAATGATTGGATAAAATGCCCCAAGAGGGTGTTAAATAGGATGTTGAATACATGTTTCTTAAGAAAGGTTTGCAGTTGAAGGAAGATGAATAATGGGGTGAAGAAAAAGGAAAGCAGTCCCGCTTCTTTGACAAATAGGAAAAGGAGTCAAGCTACTTTTATGAAAAAACAAAAGTAGAACAAACATTCATGGAAGAGAACAAGATCAAATAGGTGATGGTCGTTCTGGTATCCTCCAAGACAAAAAATGTCAAAGGAAGATGGGAAGAGATTCTTAGAAATGGATATGATGATGCCCCTATGAGAGGACTAACGAAGATAAAATATGTGATAGGGTTCTCAAAAAGAGAAGAGGTCAATGTTGTAGAGAGAAGAATGAGAACGGTAATGAAATGGATCGATGGTGGTACATAAATGGAGAAACATTGGCATTGATTGTGAATGCTAGGTGTGAGGGATGTGTTGAAGGATGTAATGAGAAAGAGAAAAGGGAATGGAAAGGAGGAGTGGTTGATTATGAGAAGAGAAAGAAAGGTCAAAGGTGAAGGTGACAAGGGTATGGAATAGAGGGATGGAGACGGAGGAGGAGAAAAGAAGGAATGAAAGGGGAGGAAGAAGATAAAAAAGAAGGATTATAGAGAAAGGGGGAAATGATGAAGGAAAAACAAGGAGAAGACAAGAAAATGACATAGCAGAGGGTGAAATTATGAAAAAGGGAGAGAGTTATTTAAAATGAAAGGCATGAAGGAGGGTGAAGCAGATGAAGGTAGAGAGGTAATGAAAAATGAAAGAGATGATAGAGCAAAGAAAATTGAAGGAACCAGATCATAGTGAAGAAATCCAAGGCAAAAGAATATGGAACTGACCACATGGAAATGCATGTGGATGGTGGGATGATAAAAAATATGGGACAACATGAAGATTCGGTTATCGATGGGGAAGTAAGAAGGAAGTGAAAAGTAAAACCGAGGGAAGAAGATGATATAGAGGAAGTGAAATAAGACAAGATCGAAAGGAGGAGAGAGACAACGGAGAGAAAATTATGCGAGAAGGAAGGGAACCAAGGACAAAGATATTTCATAAAGAGTGAGAAGCATAAGGAACGTAAAGAGAAACTTGAGGGGAGGAATGACACATATTGGAAAAGATGCGAGATGTATGAGATGAGGATAAGTTTGATGAACAAGAAAATAGAGAGAGGGTGTATGATGAAGACAATGAAGAAATTGGAAAGGAAGAATGAAAGATGGAGAGGTGGCAAAGAAAAAGAGAGGAAGGGATAGGAGAGGAAATGCCAACGAAATGGATGTTAGGAGAAATCCACCGATAATGATCAGTAGGGAAGGATGGGACAAAAGGTGAGAAGAGGGGGAAAGTAAATGAGGAATGGAAGGGGAATGCCAATGAAGGGACATTAGGAGAAGTCCCCTGATAATGATCAAAGGGCACATAGGAAGGAAGGAATGAAGATAGAATGGAGGGGGTCAAAGAAAGGATCCAAGCTATGCGCAGAATGGGGATGAGTGATTTTTAGGAGAAGTCCACCGATAATTATTAGCGTGGAAACAAAATATGATGATGAAAGAATGTTAGGGTGTGATTAATAACAATGAAGAGTAAACATGGAGGTAGATATGTGGGAGAATTCTAGAAGATGGAGTGGAAAGAGTAAAGAAAGGAGGGATAACGATGTGTGTGAAGATGAAGGCAAGGAGAGGACGTAATGGATGAGAATGAATGAGATAAAGATGAAGAAACAAGACACGAAATGAATGGGGAAGCAATGGTTAAGTAAGATTACCAAGCAAGGGATGATGGAGATGAAAAGGGGCAAGTAGAAGTGGTGTTTGTGAGAATGGAAGAGGAGGTGAGAGGATGTGATGATGGGGAATGATGAGAAAATGTAGATGGTGAGAATGTGGAGTGGTGGGTGAGTGTAGGATGAAAAATCATGCTTAAGAGGGACTCTTAAGTAAGATCACCATGTTACATAGGAGGAGTTAAGTAAGATCACCAAACCAATAGTGACAATATGGAAGGAGAAAGACAACATTGTATTGGATACAGGTGTGGAATGGTTGGTTGGAGTAGATGAGTACGATGAGAGGTGGGAGATAGAAGATGAGGAAGATATGATGGGATGTGGAAGGTTCAGATGGAAAACCATTCTTAAGAGGGACTCTTAAGTAAGATTGTCATGCAATGGGGATGGTTAAGTAGGATCGCCAAGCCAAAGAAGAAGAAGAATGATGAAAAGACTGAGCGGTGTATACCAAAATGGAACAAGAGATGAAAGGAGGTGATATCAAGGTGATAACAAGGAAACAAAGGAGTGTGACATGAGTGGATGGAGGAACATATGCAGTGTAGATGGAGAGTGTAAGGGAAATCCTTAATTGGGATGCCCACGTGGTGGGAGTGATGATGTAAGAGTGTCAAGTGAAAAAGGAGGAGCGAAAAGATGTTTGTGGTGGTGATTTTCATCTGTTGAAAGAGGAAATGGTGGAGAAGCTTCTACAAAGGAGGATCCAAGGAAGAAGATATACCTTAACTAAGATTCTCTGGTTGTATGGATGGTTAAGTAAGATTGTCAAACTGAAAGTGGAAGAGTGAAAGGGAAACTCAAGAGGAAAGGCAAGTAGGATATCTGGCATGGTGAAAGGGGACAAAAAGGTGAGAAGGATGATGTGGAGACAAATGGTGATGAGTGGAAATGGGGAGTGAAGAGAAATGGATCAAAGACATTGTTGAACATGTTGGGGATAAGAAGTTGTAGGATAACGAACTTGCCTTGAGAAGGATCCTCAAGTAGGATTCACAAACTGCAACGGTGATCAAGTAGAATTCACAAACTGAAAAGTGTATTTGTGAGCACATTCATGGATATTATGGATAGATATAGAATTCATAGTGTGAAATTTGATGTGATTTTGATAAAAGATGACCTTGATGAGATGAATGAAACATAGTTGTAGCAAGGGCGTACATGGAAACTATGTTTCAAACTGGATTGAGATAAACAAGAAAGGTTACCACTCAAGGCATTGCACTTGCAACCAATAACAGTGTTAACACATAACCAACGATAGTTAGTTATACCAAAAGACCATGAGGAAATATGGATGAAAGATGCTCGTAATCCTAATGTTGACATGAAAAAGGGATTAGAGATGTAACTTGTATGCGAAGAAGGATCTCCATAGATGGTTGTTCCTATAACTATGCCCCAACTTTGGGAAAGGAAAGAACAATAGAAGAAAGTTGATCAATGCGAAGCTTTCTAAAATGTTGATAAAAGGAAGGTTGATCAATGCGGGAAACCTTCCAAATGCCATAACAAAAGAGTAGCCATCCTTCGAGGGTATGGTCTACTATATACATAATATGGATGGAAATAATAATATATATGATAGCCATCCTTCAAGGGATCGGTCTATTTCTTTTGATTTTGCTTTGATTTTGATTTGTATGCTTTTCCTTTTAGTTTTTTTTTTCTTTTTTTCATGAACAATTTTCCTTCGAGGGATCAATCTATTTTTGATAACTTTGATTTTTCCTTTTGCATACATGAATTTTATCTTTACATGGGGAGAGATGGGAATAGCTAAGTAGACCACTTAGGAGGGGATAATGAATGTACAAGAGACACCCCTAGACCCTTTGCATGGCTGCAATAGGAGAATGAGAAGGTGATGGATGTAATGGTTATGGGGTCATATCAAAGCAGTGAAGGCAGACCACATAATTCATATCATTACAATGACAAATGGAAGGGGCTAAGGATGGAGGAATGATCTAAGGATATAACTAAGTGCTCATTGGTAGATATGCTAACAATAGACTAGTCACAAGTGTAATGCATTAAGAGGTTATGTTTTTGGTTTACCATCAAGAGAGGGAAGACATTAAGTTGCAACAGGATGAGATGATAGACAAGCAGGAAATAAAACTATGTCCTTAAGGAAACAAAAATATGATCACGATGGTGAATTTGGATGAAAATAAATTATGCCCCAGAGAGACATAAATATGGCAGGACAAAAATGGCCACAAATGTGGACTTGATGAAATAGATGGTGCCCCAAAAGAGACACAAATATGGCCACAATGGTGGACTTCGGTAGAAAAATAACAATAATGGTCCCTCATAGAAGGAAAAAATGGCCACAATGGTGGACTTAGAATGAGATGAGGATTTGGATAGAATTAGTTTAGATTGGATGAATGTGAAGAAGGTAAACAAAAAAATGTCAATGAGTGAAGTCCCCTAGTGACAAGGGAGTTGTATGGATGATACACTCAAGGGCGAGGGAAGGTTGCTCCCCCAATGAATTAAATGTGAAGGAGTTAAAGGATGTCGAAAGAGTTTAGATGAGATTGTTTTGGATTCGGATGGGATAAACGATCAAAGACCACAAGTGTGCTTGGCAAGATAAGCGGTATTGATTGACAATGGAGGACCTTCCTTAGGAGGAATGTCATGTGTAGGAGGGATGTTAAGGGATGATGTGGATGAAGGAATCGTGGGAAACTCAATGGATGGGATACGAATTGGATTAAATGTAGATGGAGAAGGATATTTCCCCTGAATGAGGAAATCATCTTTCTTAATAAGGTTGTGAACGATTATCTGAAATTCCTTACAATTTGATGTCATGGCCCGGGTATGATGAATGATAAGTGAACTGCAATTAGATTGAACCATGATGGATTTTGACCATAGGGATTAAAGGCTTTAATGGGAGGAAGTGAGATGGCAGATATTCGAGTTAAATGTCAAGGATATTTGCGTAAGACCCCATTGAAGTGTCATGGGGAAGGTAACTCTTGTGGGTTTTGATAGGATATCTTAGCTTGGAGTTAGGAGAAAAAGTGGATGTAGATTGGATGGGTAAATTATGTGTTTTGGGAGACAAATCAAATTTGGTGGAAGGATTGTATTGTTTGGATTCGGATTTAGGTGAGGATGTACATTGGATGGGTAGATTATATGTCTTAGATGACAAATCAAATTGGATTAGAGGATTGGATTGTTTGGCTATAAATTTATCATTGTGAGATGTCGTAGATGGAGCGACTGATCCTAAAATAGATGTTGTGGCATTGGATTGTTGAGAAGAGGGAAAATATGAATGTTTTCGAGGATGCACAGGGACTATGTCGGGGATGTTTTCCACGAGCCTTAGACTTCACCCAAGAATATTTACTCCTAGCAGGGATGATAATAATCTCAACCTGGAGGATTTAATAGTGGTGGTGTGGTTATTAATGGAGAAAATGTCCTAAAACAAGACGAGGATGTTAATGGAGAAATAAGTGTTTGTATGATGTGATTAATGAGATCTATGTGAGATGTGGATTGTTTAGGTTTTGGCATGGAAAGAGTTGATTTTGTAGAGGGAGAATGTAAACCATATTTATTTGATTTAGGTGGATGTGTTGGTTCAGTAGATGTTTCAAAGGGTATCTTTGATAGGGTTGCAGATCGAAGAAGATTTGTTCGTTGTGATAGACAAATTAGGTAAAGAGTATTGGGGTAGACCGGGTGATGTGGCCATGGGAAAGGATATAGGTAAAGATTTCAAGGTAGAGATAGGTGGATTTTTTTATATGATAGATATAGGGGTAGTTGGGATAGATAGGGATGTAGGCATATTTGGGATATTTGGAGATGTGGGTGATGTGGTAACCGATGGAGTAGACATTATGGGTAATGCAATAAATGCAGGAGTAATATCAGTGTAGAAGTAGGTGGGACTGGTTGCTTTATAGATTCTTTGAGGGGTAATAATGATATGTTTGCATAATGGGGTTGATATCAAAGGTGGGGCTATAAAGGTACATGTAGTAGAACTGAGTTTAGTTTTGATTGTTGTGATTAATGTAGGTGTAGTAATAGGTGTGTTTGATGAAGATGTGGGTGAAGGGATAAGTGTGAGATATGTAGGGATATGCGTGGGTATCATTGGGGTTGAAATAGTTGCTAAGGATGAATCTAATGTGGTAGATTGGGGTATGATCAAAGTGGATGAAGTGGATGGTATAGTCAAATTTGATGCGAGATGTGGTAAAGATAGAAGAAGGTGTAGGTTCAAGACAAGGAGTAAAAGTTGGAATAGGTGTGATAGTTGTGGATGTGACAGGTTCTACATAAGAACTAGGAATAATGTCTAAGGTAGGAACATGCAGATTCGGTGATAAGATGAGATATTGATTGATGGTGTCAATCATATAAGCATTTGATAGTTGAGATGTAAAGGGCGTGGCTTGATTCATTGGTGGTTGATTAGGTAAAGTTTGAGTAGTGGAGCTATCGATTTGGATATCCCCTTGAATTATGAGTTGTTGGACATAAGCTTTGAAGGAACGACATTTTTCAATGTCATGTGACCTTTGACTCGATGATATTTACAATAGTGGGCTTTGTGATACCAAGCAAGCTTGGCTTGCGAATTGTCCATGGGTCATATGGGTGGAAGTTGGATGGAGTTTACGGCCACCAACTTATCAAATACGGAGCTATATGATTCTCCCAAGGGGGTATAGTTGACTGTTGGTTGAGGGGCTCGTTGTTGAGGCCATGTGTTGGATATAGATGTGGATGAGGGTTTAATGACCACAGTGTTGGCCGCACCCTTAAATTTGTTGTTATGTGTGAGTGGTTTAGTAGATTCGATTTTAGGTTTGGTTGAACTTAGTTTAAGATGACCCTGCTCAATGGCACGGGTTTCAAGTTTGCAAGCCATTGTGAAAGCTTCATCAAAGGTTCGGAATGATTGGATTTGCAAAGTAGATGATATATGTTTTTCACACAAACACAAGAATAATTCAATGAGTTCGGTTTGTGGAAGAGTGAAGGACAATTGGTTTATAACACCATGCCATCGTGCGAAGAATTCGGCGATGGGCTCGTCTTCAAACTATCGGTTAGTGTATAGGTCGCTGATAGTGGTTTTGCATGTGACATTGATAGAAAAGTGTTCTAAGAAGAAATTTGCAAGTCAGGTGAAAGAGGATATGGAATATTTTGGGATACTATTGTGCGCCTAACGCAGACCGCGGAAGGACATGGGGAAAGTGCGAAGAAGTAGATCGTGATCATGCGCATAAGACAACATGCGTGCTTAAATGCAAGGAGATTTTTGGGGATCTTCCTGTTGTTGAAATTAGTAAACTCAGAAGTTTCCAATAAGGAGGGTAGGATTTGATTAGAAATCGACAAATGAATTGGTTATC
>CM031240.1:186977062-187089509 GCA_018340775.1 Taxus wallichiana var. yunnanensis | reverse complement strand
TCTTGTTTGTAATGACCAAGTGGTGTTTAGAGAGAATATTGGGTTTATCGAATGTAAATTCATGAATTATTTAAAGTATGTAATTTTTTTAAAGAACAAAATTTCCTAGGCCCGAGACAAGGAAAAAACGGTTGTAAAAATTATTGGAATTGTTTTCTTTATATATTATATTTACAAGTTGTGTTTAGGGTGTATGAGAGTGAGTGCCACATACATCAAATAAATGCATGGTATTTTAGTTGCATTGTCTTTGTGCATATACCAATGACATACTATTGAATAGAGTTTTGTTTAAATATTAATGTTTTTGTTAGATGGGTTCATGTTAGTGTAATAAAACATACTACGATATTTGGTTTTTTATTCAAAATGGTTTTCATAAGATAAACCTATGTCTATCGCATGTGATGTTTGTGTTATTTAGATTTATAGAAAATATACATCTCATAACACACTTATTGTTAATAAATTTACAAGATACTTGTTCGGTATTTTTATTCCCAAAATATAGTATCATATATTGGTTTACAACTCCATAGGGTATTTGAGATAAATTTGTAATAGGTGTTTAAGCTATGAGTAAGCCTATATGTTATTAGAAGTACTACACAAGTTAAATATGTCTAGTATTAGAAGAATATATATTGATAAGTTCAATGGAAAAAAAATTGAGTTATGGAAGCTCAAGAAGGAATATCTCTTACTAGATTAATATAAGCGGGTTGTTGTGTCACAAATAGGAATTTTAGGATTAAAGAAATATGAATGGTATAATGTTGATAGAAATGGTATAAATATATTTGAAATTTGTATATTATATTCAATGTTATTGAACATAATTGATGAAAAGACAACAAAGGGACTATGAGGTAATTTGGAAATGCAGTGCATACCAAAAATACCTTTAATAAAAAACTATTCATGTGAAGGAAAATTTATTTGTTACATGTCTCATTTCACCACCAACTCATGTTAAGATGCATGTATGAACCTCTATTATTCTAGAACACACAAATCAAGAGTATTACCTCATGCCATCCTATCAAACTAAGGCAATAACCTTAGCATATTCACCCAATGTGTGAGAGAGTTCCATTTCTCATCATGTTTGACATGTTGATATGAAGTGATTGAAGAAATAATACAATTAAAGTAAAAAAATTCATACCATAACACCATAAAGATAAGAAATTAACACCTACTTCACACTAGAATAGCCCCATAATACTCTATTCCATATTCATAACCAAAATATATCTCATAAAATTTCTCACCGATGATCATAATAATCATGATGATGATGTTAGTGTTTTTATGTCTCCTTACAGATGACCCCCGTAAGGGGTATATATACTAGTGGGGACTTGCCCTTCACTAGTCAAACAAGATTTATAATTAGCCCTTGGGTTCTATTTTTAATAACTAACTATTACATAGAGGAAATATTTATGAAACATGTCACTATATCCAAGTTATTATCTTGCATGAAAGTCATTATTTATTACATTATAGTTTCTTCATTTCGGATGTCCACTCCTTTATTATGTTTTATTTTTGTGCTATTCTTAGCATATTTATTTTTAGTCCCAAATATTTTTTCGCACACCACCTTCTCTTCCTTAACATGCATGTGTTAACAACTATAGTTTTTTTCCTATCTTTAGCCCATATGATCATTTGTTTGTCCCAAGATTTTATTTCCCATGCAACTACTCTTCAAACCCAACTATCTACATGTGTCCCATTTTCCACTATAATCGCATGTCTAAATTTTATCCTCATGTTGTATGTTTTTGGGTGGATTTTTCCTTTGTTTATTGTACAACCTATGTCCAAATTTTATTTCTTCATCCCCCAAATGTACGTGCTCCAAAGAATAGGAAAGAATAAAGAGGAAATAATAACAATAGTTTCCCAATGTTGGACTTATAATAATTTAGGGGTCCAACATCACCCCACACTAAACTTGTCGCATACCCTCAAGTACTTTATCCACTTCTTCTAATAACTCTATAACCTCCCACTTGATTATATCTTTGTGTTCCTTCCATTGATATAATATTTTATATATCAAGGGGCCTATTTTTTCAGCTTGCTCGATAAGGTCCTTAAGGACTTTGGTATTTTTACTTGGATCTTACACCTTAGCTTGATATTTTTCAAGATTTATCCTACCTTAGTATTTACTACATCTAATGTGCCCTCTTCCTCAAAAGTTAACTTTTGTATTTCTCCCAACCATTACTTTATATTATCCTTATGCATGTTAATCTCCTCTTCTATATTTTGAATATCTTTTAGGATTTTGTCATGGAAAACCTTATTGGTGGCATTTCTATCAATTTTTATTTCCCATGAATTTTTTTGTTGTTCTATGGGAAGATCCAAATGTTAATTAGATTGGTTTGTTTGAATAATACTTTCACCACCTTATCCGCACACACAACGTTTCTTCAAGATTTATGACCAAATCCATGCAAGTTTTAATTTTTTTGCACAAAGATATCTGGGATTTTATTTCTCCTTCATCCTCTATTGTGAGTGACCATCTCCTTCTACCTCTATTATATCTATAAGCACACTCATAAAATTTTCTAACTTATTTACACCTTCCCTCGATCCTATGGTAGTTCCTTGACCAACCAAGGTTCATTAATTGAGCACTTTTAAATCATCACACATATATTTCTCAATCATATCACTATTCTCCTTAGATAGATTCTTCATATTTTTCTTTATATTTTGGATCTCTTTGGTTAGATCATGTAATCTTTCCATTTGTAAGTGATTTTTTGAGCTATTGATGAGGTTTTTCTAGACAACATCTCTTGCAATCTTTAGATGCACGTCTCTAGCTTGAGTCTTTGACATCTAGAAAGTATCCATGAAGGCCAATCCCACTCCTTTCTTGACTTAATTAAAGAATTTTTACAAGTTATATTGAGGTATCTTGCACAGGGGGTCATACATACGGTCATAGAGTAAAGGATAGTGACTTTTTGTCATTTTATCGCAATTGTATCCTTTAAGTAATTTCATGATGTGGGAGCATCACTTGTACATATACAATTTTGGTTTTCTTAGATATCTTAGGATTATTAGGTCCATTTGATTTCCATGGTGTGTATCTAGTCCATTTGGAATCTTAAACATGTAATAAGTGGTTTCCCTCCAAAACCACAAGTTTGAATATTTGAATAGTTCATATGTGTGTATAGGGTTAGAAGTTAGTCTAGTTGAATAATGATGTAATAAATGGGTCCATGAGACAAATACAACACCTAAACATGACCCTAAACCTCACTTTGGTGAGTCTAATCCTATTTGGGTTAGTTTTGAGGAAACCTAACTACCTTCTTCCATTACATTTACCCAGGGGTATTCGAATGAGCGATATGTGTGAATAGTAGGAGAGGTAGAGAAGTTAGTAATAGAACAAAATGAGTCAAGAAGTTTGTTGTAATCCCATGACGATACCAATATAAAGCTTATTTGAGCATAATATGTGTGAAATTTTGATGAATGTTTATATGTATGAATGATTGTAATGATCTTGTGATGGAATCTCACTTTTTTATGTTATGTGTGAATGATTCCACATGTGTAGATGTTTGTGTAGGTTTAGGAAGGGCATGAAAAGTCTATGGAAATGGTAATGACAAGGAGGAAAACCAATGTAAGAAAGTAAGACTATGTGTACATGAGGTAGGCCTGTGTATTAAGTGATGGAAAGGATTTAGAGAAATTAAATGATACAAGGAACTGTGTGAAGGATTTAGGTTAATAGAAATTAAGTTTTGGAATGATAAAGGTTGGTCATGTGATGAATGACCCTATAAATGTATCATACCATTGAATACTAACTTAAAACTCACCATACACCTTCTATATCATGCCAAAACATTGTTCCCATGCTTGGATAGGATTGATCAGCTCCAAAACTCATACCTCCTCCTCATTCTACATGCTCTAAGGCTAGAAACAATCCTGGAATGACTTGACTCAACCATGACAAACCATGAACTGACCATGTTGACTCAATGTAGACACTTAAACACCTATAACACACTTCATGCACCACTAATGACCACGTGCCAACCTCCACCAACTCAAGAGATCTCATAGTATGACTCTTCCTAGAAAACCAAGCACTAAGACCTCCTAAAACATCACTAAACTTGACACTACACTTCAAAATTCATGTTTGACATCAAAATGACACCTCATGGAGACACACAAGACCTCATGACAAAATTTACCATCAAGTGGAGTTGGCATCACGATAACACAAACACATAATGGCCAACAATATCCCCTTTTCATTGATGACAAACATCTTCGTAAAGCGTAGACAAAAAATCATGCACTTTGGGTAATTATCTAGTCCCGATTACATAGTACTCTTCAACTGATAAATAATTAAGAAAATTACTAATTAACCCATGTCTTTGGCCACATTTCTTTTCTTTCTATTGCCACTTTTGGTCTTGTACCACTACTTGCTTAGTCTTCCTTTTATACCATAACATTATCATCTTGGACACCAACGCCCAACTAGGATGCCAACGCTAGGCACCCTCATCCCCTCTAGGTGCCCATGACCTTAGTATACTTTCTTCACATATTTTGGGCCCTTTATAAGCCATTTGAGCATTTTATATTTGTTGTAATCATCCTTTTCAGGGTTAATTACGAAATTCAAGCAAGGGAATCATATAAAATAAAGTTATGTGATCATAATAAAGGACTAAGCACTAAGCACTATGTTGAATGGATAAAATATTGCATAAGTGTTAGAGGCCCATAAGGATGGGGCATGTAGGAAGGGGGCGCGTAGGTGCGGAAATTTAGAAAAAGAAGGGTGTGTTGGAAATTCATATTTCGAGACTTAGTCGTTTTGTACGCACCGGCTAAGAATGGATTGATTGCAAAGCACACATGGGATAAGGATAAGAAGACTTGAAGGATACACCAAGATATTTTGGGAACATGAGGAAGATGAAGAGTCATGCAGAGTTCAAGCTAATAATAGGATTATATATAGAGTTAATTATAGATAATCTATTATTAGGCAAAGCTTGCATGCTTCCTTAGTTATTTTTGTAGAATGCATGGCTATTTTGAGCATGCAACCTATTTTGAGAGTGCATAGGTAGTGAAGGGAAAGTCCCCACTACCTATATATATGTATTGATTTTCACAATTTAAGAGACCATTGGATTGTGATAGAGTTATGCTACTAGTATGTTTGCGCGCATGACCTTGTAATGTTACTTTTGGTGTATTCAACTACTATGTCTTATGGTGGATTAATATAATGGATCTTTGTGGATGGATATTGATTATTGATGTCTTTGTTACTAGTTATTGCATGGTAAATCTAATCTTGATCCTTGTTTGATTCATTATGCACTATGGTTGCAAGTTGATTCTTGTTATGCTTTACCTTTAATTACTTATGGATATGGAACATATGAATGATCATGCTAACATCTTGACAAAGCTAGTATAAAAAGAGGGACCTGGTACCTTTGCACACTTCGGGTGAGCACTCAGATCTATCGAGTGATGTGCTGCACATATAAGGTTTGTGTGGGAAAATAAGACTACACACTAGCTATTACCACCTAAGGTTGCATCCATAAAGCATATAAGATCTCCATTGCATCCATCTATCATTATCCAAGGGACACAAGGGATGGTTATTTTGCATAAACTTCATATGATGGAAGTTCATTCTATTCCATGCACACATCTATTACATTTCTTTACATCTAGCTTACTTGCTCGTTATCAAGTGCGACACGCACAAGAGCCACCTAGGCACAATTACACACACACACACACACACACATAGAAATACATTGGGTAGAGATGTAGTGTAGTTCTCAATCGTAAGATCACCATTATGACATTTGAGGATAGTCCAACCCCTCATTCTACATCTTTCTTTTTTAGGATTTGATGTCTATTTGAGGGTTTTGTAGGTCATTGTTTCATTGCAGGTTTCAATGAATTTGGTGATCATTGTGTGACCTCATAGTGACCAAAGGAAAAAAAAGTGAAAAACTAGCGACCACTCAGAGGAAGTTTTCTGAGCATTTCAGCAAACACATGCACCCATAAATAGGCCTAGGGCACCCATGTCCCTCTTTGAGCACCCCATTCCAACATATTCCTCCATCTCTGCATTTTATCAAGCTTCTTTGTGATATTCAATGCTCCATATTTTCCAGCTTGTCTAGCTCGTGCACCTTTAGGATCTCTACAAACTAGTAAGGATTTATACCCTCTCTTTGCACTTAGGGTTTCATACTTTCTTTCTTAGCTTGCTTGGGTGAATTCATGTACTTAATTGTTTATTCATTTACTATTGCAATAACAATCAGATTAGGCATATATATTTCATATTTAGCTTAATCATTTTGGTGAACTCATAGTTTAGAACTCATTTCCCTAGGATCCACTAAAACCCTAATGGCTAAGAATATCTCTTCTCCTCCTACCCAAGCTATGCCTCATGAGAGTATAAACCCTATATATGATGAAGTAGTTATCACTAAACTTCACACTCTCTATCACAATCTTACTCTTCCAAATGAGATTCAAACACATCTTTTGGCCAATGAATGCAATATTCCTACTAGCTTTGATCATTCTACCATTAGTATTGTTTTGGATCCAACAAGATTTTTGGGTTGTCGTCTTAGCTATCCTATCAACAATAGGCCTCCTCCACCTTCTTCTATTTTTGTTGCAACTCTAGATGAGGCTATTATTGATTATCTACTTAACCTTGATAGTGGTAGTACAAATACAACACATAATGATAATATACATGTGCATGATCTTGCTTCTAATACTAGTCAAGATAATTGTATAACTACATCTCATACTCCTTACATTTCTGAAAATGTTTCAAGTGATTCTAAGGTTACATCTCATACTAGCTCTTCTTCATTATACATTGATGATACACTTGATGAAATCCTTACCTCCAAATATCTCTGTCTGATATTTATGAGGAACATGATAGTAATAATTCCACCTCTTTTCATTCTCATTGAATTTTAATCCCCCACTCCGCTTTCATCTCCTTCTGAGATTGTGTCTAGTAACATGCATGTTAAATCATCTTCGTCCATTATTTCATCCCTAACAATTATTCCAATTATATTCCTAATGATATTATTGATATTCCATGTTCTTCACCACCCATTACCTCTTCCGCACCTACACCTACTACAGTGCCTATAGCGTCAACATCCTCCAATTCTTCTTATAATATTCCTATTATCACTCATAATGGAAAGATACAACCACTCAATACACCATCTACATCTCCTACTATTCCATCATAGGATATCTTATCGCTCTTGCATGTTGTTGGTCAATTATAATCTCAGGTCCAATCTCTCACTCTTAAAAGCAAGGCCTATTATTCTTCCATTGATAACAATTATTTACATGGAAATCCTATTCCAAAGAAGATTCACAATTCAGCATTCCCCAAGGATTTCATTATGCCTACATTTTCATGCTTTGATGGTACTGGAAACCCATATTTACATCTCAATCACTATCATCTCGTTATGGATTCTTACTCTAAAGATCAATTATTTCTTAAATCCTTTCGCCATATTATTATTGTTAAAGCTCTCCAATGCTACACACATTTACCTTTCAAATCTATAAGTACCTATTGTGAGATGGAAGAGGTCTTCCTTCGTGCTTCATACTTAACAATGGCCCTAGAGTCACATATGATCATTTACCTAGATTACATCAAGGCAAAAAAACCTATCATTGATTACATTTTACACTTCAATGCTTACATGCATCAATTAGTCTTTCAGCCATTGACTTAGAAAATAAATTTATCTTTTGTCATGGCCTGATTCGACTTTAAAACAATGCTTGCAATATGACACATGTGAATCATTCACACTCTTATGCTATAAATTCATCGATCTAGAACAATATCTTATTATTACACATGTTATTGATCCTCCTCCTATCGTTTCTAGTGTTGCATCATCTAGTTATTCTCCACTTCCATTTTTGAGCATCCTCCATGGTCTCCATCTCCTCCACCTCACAATAAATTTCAATCTTCTCCATTGTATAAGCATCCTTCATCTCCTCCAACGTGTCGGGCTTCACCTCAGGTTCTACATCTCCTTCACATGATCCATTACACTTTTCTCATCATGCTAGGCCTCATGATGTGTTGCATGCTTTTCTTGACAAGCATTTGATTTTTTTACCTTCTAATCAGCATCATCCACCTCATCACTTGTAATGCTAGTGTGATCAACCTTATTGTAACTATCATCGTATCAATGGCCTTGTGACAATGAATTTTGTGCCCTTCATGATAGATTACAACAATTAGAAGATAAGGGTGTCATTTCCTTTGGATCTCGCTCTCTCATGAGCGGTCTATGTCTCCACTTCCATGCAAGTGTGTTGTTACTCCAATTGACTTATCTCCTTTGTCTAGTTCTAAGGTCATTATTTGTCCACCACCATAGGTCATTATTCATGCGCACTCTCCATCTCATTCATCCACTTTTTCACCATCTCATATGTTGCATAATGTTACTACTACACATTGGCTTCCTAATTTGTCAACATCTACACTTCCCACCATTGCATCTCCCATGATTGGAATCATTTCATCAAGCATTCGGTTTCTTTGATATGCTCATGCTTTGCCTCTATGTCACGTTCTTCCACCGATCTACGCTCACATGGTATTTGGTAGGTGATATCTCCTCACCTTACTTCCCGATGACACACTCTTGTTTTTGGTTCACATTTGATTATTGAGGGAATCGATACACATGAACCTCACACGTACACTACACACATATTCATCACCTTACACTCAACATACTCGTAACATATTCAACACACAAACAATGCATACTTCTTGTACCTATTAATCAATACAAACTCAATGCCACAACCAACAACACATACTCTCCTCACATCTTCAACACAACATACAACCCATTCAACACATTTACAACATGCTCCATACTACATCATACAACATACCTCATTTTTTTCACATACAATCAACACAAACATCTTACACAATATAGCATCACACATTCAACACAATACAACAAACATATCATCATTTTATTTTTACCAACAATCAACACATCACTTTACACATTCAAAAATATCTCAACACACCCATGACACATTGCACGCTGCACTACACATGACACTATACACTTCACATACTTTTTACACATCTTCCTCACTATATAATCAACATGCCACATTATTTCTAGTACACACCCAACAAGACATCTTACACGCTCAACATATTTATAATTACACTCTTTGCACATATTTGACACTGCATGCAACACACTCGTCATATCTACAACATCCTACATACTCCACAATTTTACATCATACCTCCTCTACATCACATAACACATATCCCTTCCACACAATAAACACAACAAATTACACGTTTGACAATACACATGACACACTCAACGTGTCTATAATTAATCCCTTCAACAAAATGCTTTACACATTCAACAACTCTTTCTTAACATACACATTACACACTATACATTTCACACATTCATCTCCTTTTACGCAACATCTAATCTACACATTTGTGACATATCTTCCTGACATCTATTTCTACGCATTGCACTCACTACCCTATGATGCACTCTAGTTACATGGTCCATACTCAAATGTTGAGGGTCTACATCTCAAATGGACCTCACCACACTCATGTGTTTACTCACACACTCACTCATTCACTCACACATTTATAATCTACACTTTTCACTTCGATGATCACATATTTTTAGTACACACATTCAAACCATTTTCCGATGATGTACTCTTGTTTACGGTTCATTCTTGCTTGCTAGGGGGATATATAAATGAAACTCATCTCATACATACAAATATCACTGGGGGCACATTGCTCCTATCATTCACACTGCATTCCATTCGTCTCATCCACACCATCCGCATATCTTGGTTGTATTTACTCTTTTTTACATCTCCTTACATGTTCACTTTATTACACATGCTAGATAGATATCTTGTATGTCATTATCTTTATCATACACACATGTGTGTTCACTTTCCTTTCTAGTTATGATAGCATATTATACATAACTATTACACGTAACATGGATGTTTGGTGCAAGACTATTACCGACTCCCACGATAGCTCTGGGGGAATCCACTTTCATACATTACAATTTTTTTACTATAGGTCTATTTGCTACCATGGTTGTTTATTAAATTGTCTACTTTTGTTTGTCATTGTTTGCCACGTTTTTGGGCTGGGATTTTCCTTTGTATTTTGTGCAGACTTGTCTACTTTTGGCCTAGTTGGCTTTGATTATCTTGTGACATCATGAGTGGTGTCCCATGTTTTCAACCTACGTTTTTGGTCTACATTGTCTTCTTGTTTCTTAACTTACAAATTATTTGCACTTTTCTTCTACATGTGCATTTTTTTCTTTACTTGTACAAACAATTGTCTCTCCCATCCACTTTATTTGCATGTGCCTTGATTTCTACCAAGCACATTCTCTTCCCCATAGGGAATAATTTCGACACTATGGTTGGTCCTCATTTGGGCCACATAACTCCTTCAATGACATCGTATGAACCCCAAATGAGGGGGCATTATTTGGGTGAATCACTCACCCCATACATTAGTTCACAATCGAGTTTAACATAACATAAGACTGGTACAACATAGTCGTTAGTATCGAGACATGGATCATGATCATACTTGGGTCCTTAGCATAACACAAGCACTAGCACCCAAACAAGGAAAATAGCATCGGGGCACCCATGACCCTTCTTGTATGCCTATGACCAGGAAAATTAAACAACATTTTGGTAGTTCAGCACAATTTACAGAACTCCACACAATAACTTTTACAATGCACACAATCATTAGCATTTCAATATGTGTGCACTCTGATTTTTGAATTTGATCAAATTGTTTAAATTTTACACACCATCTGCAGTGGTGTTCTACATTGTGGGAAGCAATTAAATGTTGGATGATAACACCAAGACTTTTCTCCCTACACTTCTTCCATATCATTGGCATGAGATCGCCCCAAAACTCGCGATTGACACAACTGGCATGAGATCACCCAAAAAACTTGGTCTCCTACAACATCATACATGATCCTTTCTACACTATTTTCCTCATCACATATTAGTTGCACATGTTCCTTTTTCAAATTTGTTCATTTTACATGCTTCTTTACACATATACATTGTATTTGAAAACTTATTCGTTCTTCTCTTTTGCAGGTTCATTCGTATGGGAAGTGGTAGTCAGCATCATCACAACATCAAAAAATCTAATCATAACAACAATCGACATCGACAACATGATCAATCACAACATCTAAAACATGTGTTTCCACCCTAGGGTCATTTTGATCATCACTTTTAATACTTTCTCCTCCTTATCATCCACGCTCCATAATGTTATCACTCCATGCTTTGTCTTATCCCTCGACATGCTCTTTCTACATCAATCTATATAGTTCTCACGTACACATCTTTATCTACTTTATGTTACTGAGATTTCTACTCACCAACATAAAGTGGGGGAAAATGTAGAAACAAAATTACGAACTTTGGGTAATTATCTAGTCCTGATTGCATAGTACTATTCATATGATTCCTAAGTAAGAAAAGTACTAATTAACCCATGTCTTTGGCCACCTTTCTTTGTTTTTGATGCCACATTTGGTCTTCTACCCCTACTTTCTCACTATACATTTTATACCCTGGCATTTATCATCATAGACACCAACGCCCACCGGGGACGCCAACACTGTGCTGCACCCTCATCCCCTCTGGGTGCCCCTAACCTCAGTATAATTTATTCACATATTTTGGGTCCTTTATAGCCATTTGAGCATCTTATATTTTTGGTAGTCATCATTTTCAAGGTTAATTATGAAATTCAAGCAAGGTAATCATATAAATATAAAGTTATGTGATCATAATAAAGGACCAAGCACTAAACACTAGTTATCACCACCTAAGGTTACATCCATCAAGCATCTAAGAGCTCCATTGCATCCATCTAGAACCATCCAAGGGACACAAGGGTTGGTTATTATACATACACTTCATAGGAGGGAATTTCATTCTATTCCATATACACATCTATTACATTTCTTTACATCTACTTAATTTCTTTTTCAAGTTATCACAAGAGCCACCTATGGCACAATGACACCACACACACAGAGCACACACACACACACACACACACACACACACACACACACACACACACACACACACACACACACACACACAGAACTACATTAGGTCTAAGATGTAGTGTAGTGCTCAGTCATAAGATCACCATTGTGAAAGTTGAGGATAGTCGACCCCTCATTCTACATATTTCTTTTTTAGGATTTGATGTCTATTTGAGGGTTTTTGCATGTCATTTTTTCATTGTAGGTTTCAGCGACTTCGGCAATCATTGTGCGAACAAAGGAAAAAAATAGTGAACAACTAACGAAAACTCAAATGAGGGTTTCTAATCATTTCGGTACACATGTGCCTAGAAATAGGCCTAGAGTGCCCACGGGTGCTCATGTCCCTCTCCAGTGCCCCACTCAAAGCATATTCCTCTATCACTACATTTTATCGATCTTCATTACGATAATTAGTGCTCCAAATTTTCCAGTTGTCCAACTCTGTGCACCTTTAGGATCTCTCCAAACTAGCTAAGGCTTTCTACCTTCTCTTTACACTTAGAGTTTCATATTTTTGTGCTTCACTTGCTTGGGTGAATTCTTGTACTTAATTTTTATTCATTTATTGTTGCGATAGAAATCAGATTAGGCATATATATTTCATGTTTAGCTTAATCGAAACATTGATGGTAGCCAACATGAAAAACACCTACATGGCCTCATTTCCATGTTTATGATGCTTCTATCCCCCTTTAATATCTATAACAAAGGCTAAAATGATGCTACTACATGGAAAATGACAACACAAGGAAAAACACATCTAGAAACAATGACAACAATGCGAAAAATTGACGTACATGCTCAAAAACCTCCCCACAGGACTAAATTTCTCCTTCTTCTAATCTTAAAAGTAGAAAAAATGATTCTCTAGACTAGATAAAGCTCCCCCTGAGCATGTGCTCACCATTTTATCCTTAATTTATGTTCAACATTGGCCTTCAAAATCTAGATCAAGTTCAAAAACACAATATACCTTCAAATTCAACACTTTCATATTTTAGGACTACATTCATTGAACCTCATCTTTAGTACAAAATGATCCAACTTCTCACAACTCTAGAGATCAAGATAGAACATGACAAACACTTTGAGGCTCTCCCTAGACTCATGACATCCATTTCTAGATGAAAACAAAAATTAGACTTCTTACCTTGCTTAGACAACCTTGTAGATGCTTAAGTCATTTGTCACCATCTTTGAGGAAAATTTTCAGTATATTCTAACCCCTTTACATGGGATCATACTTGACTAAGCACATATATCACATTCTAAGTCTATAATCCTATAAATGTCGTCATTTCGGCTCACTAAGATCTTTAAAATCACATCATGCATGATTAAACCATCTACTTTGTTTATCATTTCTTCTTCACACATTTTTCCTTCTTATAGGGCTCAAAAAGATCCCCTTCCTTTCCAAGAAATTTTAGGCATGTACCTAGCTATATTTCTATCTTCTAAGGTTTATTACGCTTGTATATCATAATGATGAGTATGTACAAAACCTCATTTTCAACATGAGGTCATACATTTGGCTCATTAATATCAACTCAGACCCTTCTAACTATCTTGATCTATGGTCATGCACATACTTGGGATTGAAAACATTCACAATCTTGAATCTTCCATCATTTTCGTGTGAGTTTGTTAGAACAAGTTATTCAATGATCATACAAAGGATTCCTTACAATATCACAAGATTCTCGAATCACATATGTTTCTTTGACAAATACATTTCATGCTTCTTCACCATTTGAGAAATTTTGAATAGCATTTCACCAGTCGAGACAAATAATATCCCATATTTTGAAGACCTTTCATAAAAACAATTGCTTAACAAAGCTTATAGATAATTATATCCATGTTTCTTGCTTCATTTATCACATTCTTGGATAAAAAATTTGACATCTTGTTTTTGACCTGAGTGTCACTACTCATGACTCGAATCATGCAAAATGATTTCATGAAGTACTTATCTCATGACACATATGCCCAGAAATAATTCGTTAAGATTGAATCACATTCTTCAAACCCACATACCTAGCTACCAAATAACTAGATGTCACTCACATACTTGCATCTTCATTTTCTTTTACTTTCCATGATCAACTTACCTACTTTGTTTGTCTCTAACAAACCTCTTCTAGTACTACTTCATGTTTTATTGATATCGAACCATGACACATCTTGTGTGTTGTTTCAATAGGAATTTGTGGACCACAAACCTCTTTTTCTTGTTCTAGATATTGCAAGACATAATACCTAGACCTCAAGTTGAACTCGACTTGTTAAGACCTTTTGAAGCTTTATGACCCTTGTTTTGAGGTAATCCGATATTTTACCGCTTTTAACATACCTTTTCAAGCATAAACCATCAAATATAACACATGTAGGATATCATCCTTTGTATCAACTTGATCAACACTCCATCTTGATCCTAAAAGATCTTTATCTCACAAAGTCATGAGTTCTCATTTGTAAACTTTTCTTATCTCTTCTCATGTCAAACATCATGATCCTTTTCCTTTAGAAATTCACTTTATACCTTCTCATACTCTTAGTTTTGTTCTTGTTTGTACTTCATGGAGATTATCCTTTGATGATGCCTTAAGCTCTTGATTGATCATTGCATTAGCATACTTATTCACTAGGTTCAAGCTCATAAGACATGCTCTCCCGAGTACTTCTTAACTGAAAACACTCATTCATGAATCTTATTCCTTGATGTACCTATAGCGTCACCCTCACAGAAGTGCCTAAAATTCTCTTCCTCTATAAAATCCTTTAATAATACCACTTAACATCTTTTGTATACTTTTCACTATTTTGGACTCTTGCATTACGAAAAGTACCAGTTGCTTTGTGAGGACCCTTTCTCTGCCTCCTAGTGTTTAATGAATAGCAACATACTTGACTTTACCTATCAAATACCTAACACATACTTAAGGGATACTTTCAAGGTCACGACTTCGGACCTCTACAACTCACAAATATAAATACTCAACCTGGTTACAAACATGCCTTAACACGGTTGTTGAAGCTTCTCAAACTCTTTTAATGTTTTCCTTCAAACCCTAAGTCTATTTTGTCATTAGTCACCCTTTGTTATATAATATCCCCTCAAGGGTTTCAAACTCTTTTCCAACCTTTCATGCTTCTTCAACCTACTAGATGCACTTTCCAAATCTGATTCAAGGGCTTTAATTTGTCTTTGTATCCTGGAACAAGCTTCATCTTTCTCCTTTAGGGCTTTAGACATATTCTCCACTTGAGATTTCAAATCCTTGATAGCTTGATCATGATATTTCTCCATGTCACTCATTTTCTCTTGCAATACAAAAACCAAAGACTCGACAATATCATATTGTTTCCTCTAAAGATCAACTAACTTACCCATTTGTGCTTCTAGGATCTCCTTCAAGTTGTTAGACTTACTTCACAAGGACCTTCTCTAATACCAATTGTTGGAAGAAAAATGGACTAAGAGGGGGATGAATCAGTCCTAAAAAAATTAATTCATTTTCAAACTCATACATTCATCATTTCATTCATTCATTTAGCATCCATAACCATATATGCACATTAGGTGTGTATTAAGCATTCACAACAACATGAAACAAAGAAGAAGACACATGAACACCATATATAAGTGGAAACCCTCATGGGGAAGAAAAATCAATGAAACTTTGTTGATATTACACACAACAAAGAAATTTAGTGAAGCACCAACTTCACAAGGAGCACCAACCCCTAGTTTAGTAAAGCACCAACTTGTAGACACAAAATTTTGCACTTTGGGTATTTATTTAGTCCTGATTACATACTACTATTCATATGAATCCTAAGTACGAAAATTAATGATTAGAACATGTCTTTAGCCAAATTTCTTTGCTTTATGTTGCTACTTTTAGTCTTGCAGTCTTACTTACTAGTCTGTCTTTTCACCTTTTGGCACTTGTCATTCTAGATACCAACGCCTTGCGCCCCATCCCCCTCACGGGTGACTTTTTCCTCTTTTTACTTTGGTCACACTTTTTGGGTCCTTTATAGACGTTTGAGCATCTTATTTTTTGGTAGTCAGCCTTTTCGGGGTTAATTACTGAAATTCAAACAAGGGAATTATATAAATATAAATTTATGTGATCATAATAAAGGACCAAGCACTAAACACTACTTATCACCACCTAAGGTTGCATCCATCAAGGCATCTATAACTCCATTTACATCCATCTAGCTCCATCACAAGGGAAAAAGGTTGGTTCATCTGCATCACACTTCATAGGAGGGGATTCTATTGTTTCCATACACACATTATTTACATTCTACATCTAGCTACTTGCTTACTACTTCAAGTGCAACACAAACAAGAGAAACCTAGGGAAAATTCCACACAAAACTACATTGGGTCTGAGATGTAGTGTAGTGCTCAGTCGTAATTCCACCATTATGGAAGATCGAGAACAATTTGACCCCTCATTTTGTATCTTTCTTTTTTAGGATTTGATGTTTATTTGAGGGTTTTGTAGGTGCATCCTTTGTTGTAGGTTTCCAGTGACCTCGGTGATCCAAGTGCGACATATAGGTGATCAAAGGTGAATAAGTGCAAACCTCTTATAAAACCTCAGAGGAGGTTTTCTAAGGATCTACAGACAAGGGCACCCAAAAACAAGACCAGGGCACCCAGGTGCCCCATCCCTCTCCATGTGCCCCAGTCCAGTCAAATCCTCTAGATCTGTAATTTTCTAGGCTTTTGTGTAATGGTCTTCCATCTCTATTCAATCGGTCACCATTGTGACATAGTCCAACAACCTCTTTGAATCAGATAAGGCTCTTCTAACCCTCTTTGCAATTAGGGTTTCATTATTTATTGCTTAGTTGCTTGGGTATTATTTTTGTATTGCATTATTCATTTATTTACTGCTGTTATAACATCTAGATTAGGATATAATTTTACATTTTAGCATAATCATTTGGTGAACCCGACCAATCAAACCCTCCCTTTTGAATATGTCTTCACCTTATCAAGTCATGACTCAATCGTTGTATCATTATTTTGTTCCCACTAAGGTTTTAGGAATAGTTTACTATTGCTTCTAATTTCATGTAAGTTCACACTCAACATCCTCCCCACTGTATTACACCTCGGGTTAACCCTTATATCCATGTGGTAACTACTCACCATTGTACTCATCCTCCTATAGATCCACCCATTTCTATCCCACCACCTATCACTTCTTCAGATCCTCCTACTACTTCTAAGGGCTATGATATCATTGAACAACTTAAGAATACACCAGCTAAAATATCTCTCTATGACTTATTGCACAATGCACCAGATTTTCATCAAACATTAGAGGTTTCCCTTTTTTTATTCATCTGGAAAGTGGAAATTCTGTGGTAGCCTTCACACACCTCATTTAGTCTCTCAAAAATTTCCATGTGTTATATCATTCACTAATGAGGACATATCTCCATTTTCTAATGCCAATCCATGTGTGTCATTTCTTATCACAACTATTATCAACACCACTTGCATTAAATAAAGATACTTATTGATAATGGATCGACCATCAACTTATGTGCTCATTCCCTTCTCAAACAAATGGGAATTAACGATAATATAATTTCTAATAACTCTACTCTTATTTGAGGATATGATTCAACTACTTGCACATGCCTAGGAACTATTTCATTACATATTAGATTTGGGCCTAAGATTATCCTCACCGACTTCTACGTTATAGATGCTTCATTGCAATTCAACATGTTACTAGGTAGACCTTGGATTCATGTAATGCAAGCAGTCCCATCTATTATACACCAATGCGTCAAATTCTTGCATGATGGATATGAACATACTATTGTTGCAGATCTTGAACCCTTCAAATTTTTGCATAGACCTTATTACTATTATGCCCATTCCTCTTGCGTAACTCATTCCATATAGTAATATTGATACATATGACATTGGTCAATCTAGTGCTCCAAAATCTTTTCTCATTGCTCAAAAACTCTTGTTATTCTCTACTCATACTACTACCATCATTTCACACATGTGTTTGTCTCCTATACAAAGTACTAATCAGTCGTTCACACTCTTATTCCATCTAGTGCATACTGCCTAATAATGTACTTGATATGCAATACAACATGAAAATGCAAACATTGATGATTCTAATGACAACGTTGATCATGTTGAACTTATTGATGAAGCATTAGGCAAACTCAATTTCACTCCTATTGATATAGATGACTCTTATTTCAATGACACTTTCGTGGCCGATGGCCCTAGTGAATACAAATTCAAAACCCCTCCCTCTACTAATGCTATGGTACTTTACCAGGGGTCTTTCCATACTTTAGATGTTGTTTCACCCTCTTCTGAGTAGTCTACATCTACACCACCTCCTTTCACATGCACACTCTTAATCAACAAATCTTATTGGCATCATATTCCAGTGGATTGTACTTGTTCCGATACTATTTGCACATATGATAGATTAGCTAAGTTTGGATTGACACTTAATGATATTTTACCACCGCCTCACTCACCTCATCTTTATCATGGTTATTTCCACATTATGGCCACCTATGGTCTTCATGTTTTTCATCTCGTAGTATTCATTGCACATAGTCTCTTGCACTTTTCCATTGACACTCGAGGCAATCTTGGCTTGACTATATTGGAGGCATTTTAGACTCTAGTCAAACTTCTATCACTTTTGATTCATGACATTCTCAAAATATTACTCGTTGGTATGCACATGGGTGTTTCCAGAACCTTTCACCGATGAAGAATATGCAAATGACCATATACACTTTGCATCACAATGGCTCTCTATATGATCCTCCTCATACTATTTCCTATCAAGTCTCCAATGCTGCCCCCTAGTTGGCTTCAATCAGGACAATGATGATCTTTTAGACAGTGTCACTTGATCATTTTTCTCATCACATACTTGGGGATAATTAGGCTTATTTCTCTCCCCCTCGGATCGACACACACATATGACATTCACCCTCTTACACATATACCTTCTCACATATGCATCTTTACACACGTTAGCATCATTATTACCTTATGACATATCACTCTGTGCTATGGTTCACACTTGATTGTTGAGGGCATCCTATACACATGAACCTCACACTACACTACACTACACATTACACCATTTACACATCACATACAATAACATATTCTTCACTTACTACACATATCATACATTCTACTCACTATCCTCTATGCATTGCACTCATTACTCGATGACGCACTCTAGTCCCACGATCCATACTCGACATGTTGAGGGTATACATATCCAATGGACCACATCACACTTACGCATTCAAACATTCAATCCTTTTCTCATGTGACATTATTAGATTAGTGATATACATTATAGGACTAAATCATCACAATTTCGCTTTTTACATACCATCGTTTAGTGATATACGCTTTAGGATAAATCATCACTTCTTCTATCATATTGTCGTGATATACACTTTATGCTAAGTCATCAAGTATTTTCACACCTCATATCTATGTCGCATATCATCACTACATATTCACCACAATATGATACATAAAACACATAGTTCAACCATTTCCCGATGACGAACTCTCATTTATGGTTCATTCTTGACTGCTAATGGGGCATAAACAAATGAACCTCACTACATGCAACTCTATTCACTTAGGGGGCATGTGGATCCTATCATTCACTTTGCATTTCATTCCATCCATTCACAACATATTGTATATCTTGGTTGCATTTACTCTTACTTACTTATGCTTTTACATGTTCACTTTACTACACATGCTAGATAGATATCTTGTATGCCATTATCTTTCCATACACACATGCACATTCACTTGATTTCTAGTTGTGATAGAATATTCTACAGATCTACCTCATGCGTCATGGATGCTTGGTGTAGTACCTATTACCAATCCCACAAACTCCTAGGGGCATCCACTTTTGTACACTACAAGTGTTATTATTTCATTTTGTTTCATAACACACTACTTTATCATATTATACACGCTTTGACATATTTTTATCTTTCTAACATGTTAATGGGTGTTTCATGTGAAACCTTTGTTTTACTGGGACTAGTTTTCACATGGTTATCTATTACATTGTTTGTACTTGCTTGTTATTATATGCCATTGTTTGTGGGCTTTGCCCTTTGTCTTGTGTGCACACTTGTTTGTTTTGGCCACTACGGCCTTGATTGTCTTGTGACATCGTGAGTGATGTCCCATGTTTGCAACCCACTTTTTGTGGTCTACATTGTCTTCTTATGTGTTCTAGCTTACACATTGTTTGTTTAGCTTACACTTTGTCTTATACATGCATGTTTGTCTTTTCTTGTACTAACACTTGTCTCCCAACCACTTGTTTGCATGTGCCTTGGTTTCTACAAGCACATCTCCTTCCC
This sequence comes from Taxus wallichiana var. yunnanensis, assembly GCA_018340775.1. NCBI lineage: Eukaryota > Viridiplantae > Streptophyta > Pinopsida > Cupressales > Taxaceae > Taxus > Taxus wallichiana. Next base: position 187,068,762 of record CM031240.1, on the reverse strand, counting down.
CCCTGCAGGGGCACAGTTTCATTGATTTCGTCTTCCTTTGGGATACATTATCTTTCAGTGATGTCACATGCACCCCAAAATGAGGGGGCATCATTTGAGTGAATCAATCACCCCATATAGAGTATACACAACACAACATCATATTTGTATACAATTTACAACACACTTTTAGGACTCAAAATTAGACTTGGGTCCATGACACATAATGACCTTTCTTGGATTTCCTAAGACTAGGGGCATATCACACAATGACCTTTCTGGATTTCCTGAAACCAGGGGCATATCACAAAGTGATTGGTAGTTCAACACAATCTACATAACTCCATACACAATGGCTTTTACAAGGCATATAATCCTTAGCACGTGTACACACTATTTGTAATGGTTTTTATACAACGGGAAGTAGTTAAAGGTTGGAGGATGACACCAGATAGTTTATCCCTACACTTCTTCCATTACATTGGTGTGAGATCACCTAAAAACATCGCGTGCATTGACATCATCTATATGATCCTTTCTACACTCTTTCCTCATCACGAATCAGGTGCACATGTTCCTTTTTCACATTTTCAACATTTTCTTTTACATACTTCCTTACATGATTTTTATACATATACATGTGTATTTGACTACTTGATCATCTTCTCTTTTGTAGGTCCATCCAGTATGGGAAGTGGTAGTAAACATCAAAAATAACATCACACACATTGACACCAATAACATGTACAACACTACATTCACACACACATTTATGCCCTAGGTTTATTTTCATCACCTTTTACACTTTTTCATCTTTAGTCTCCACGCTCCATCTTTTTATCACTCCACGCTTTGTTTAGTCCCTCAAGGCACGCTTGCTACATCGATCTACATGGTTATCAAGTATGCATCTCTATCTAATTTATGTTACCAATAATTTTTTCACCAACATAAAGTGGGGGAAAATGTAGACACAAAATCATGCACTTTGGGTATTTATTTAGTCATGATTACATACTAATATTCATATGATTCCTAAGTATGAAAATTAATGATTAACCCATGTCTTTGGCCACCTTTATTTGCTTTATATTTCTACTTTTAGTCTTGTACTCTTACTTTCTCAGTCTATCTTTTCACCTATCAGCACTTTTCATTCTAGACACTGGGGCCTAATTAGGACACCAAAACACCATGTGCCCTCATCCCTTATGGGCACCCTTGTCCTTTGTGTACTTTGGTCACACTTTTTGGGTTCTTTTTAGCCATTTAAGCATCTTATCTTTTTGGTAGTCATCCTTTTCAGGGTTAATTACAAAATTCAATCAAGGTAATCATATAAATATAAAGTTATGTGATCATAAGAAAGGAAGAATCACTAAACATTACTTATCACCACCTAAGGTTGCATCCATCAAGGCATTTATAGCTCCATTTACATCCATCTAGCTCAATCACAAGGGAAAAAATTTAGTTCATCTGCATCACACTTCATAGTAGGGGAGTCTATTATTTCCACACACACATTATTTATATTCTACATTTAGCTATTTGCTCATTACATCAAGTGTGACACGCACAAGAGTAACCTATGGACATAATTCCACACACACACACACATAGAACTACATTAGGTCTGAGATGTAGTGTAGTGCTTAGTTGTAAGTCCACCATTGTGGCAGCTCAATCTGATCGAACCCTCATTTTTCATCTTTATTTTTTAGGATTTGATGTCTATTTGAGGGTTTTTAGGTGCATCCTTTTTTGTAGGTTTCATAGTGACCTTGGTGATCCAGAGTGTAACATACGGGTGATCAAAGGTGAACAAGTACAAACCTCTTATGACACCTTAGAGGAGGTTTTATGAGAATCTACATAGACCAAGGCACTAGAAACAAGACACCTAGGTGCCCACGGAGCTCATATCCCTCTCCAGGTGCCTCGGTCTAGTCAAATCCTCCATATCTTCAATTTTCCAAGCTATTAGGTGAAAGCTATTTATACGATGGAAAAGTCTTCCATCTCTTCCTCTACCCAACCTTCGTGCGGTGTTGAATGTGGAATATAAATAGATACGAACAACTAATTGGGATGGAAAAGTGACATGCGAGCATGGGAATCTACAAGTACCTCTTCCTGCATCGTACCCGACCTCCGAGGTCGTGCCAAGTGCTATGGGAGCTTTGATATACAGCAACAAGGTTGAATGTGGAATATAAATAGATATGACAAACTAATTGGGTAATCTTATATCCTCAATACGAACTATGTTATAATAATGGAATCTGGTGAATCTAAGGTAAAGAAGGCCCTCCTAAGTTGAAGTTTTGGTGTAGTGGTTTGTTCATGTGAAGAATATAATAGTTGTTTAGAAATAGAAGTTGTATAAATTTCTAAGAATACCTACGAGGCTCAATGAGAAGGTCTTTGCGTCAATCAATGTTAAGCTCTGTCGAGATCTTGTTTATTGGTTGTTGGATACGTGGGAAGTGACCTATGGGAGCTTCATATATATCTCAGTTGGTCACTAAAGGTCATGAAAATGGTGATAGGAGGTTTAGTGGATTTTGTAGTGAACTATGGGTCAAATATATTTTTGGTCTAGTCTGTGATTGTCGAGAAAATATTAGATTGGTTAAGCTTAATATTTAATATGAGGAGAACTATGTTATGATATCGCGGGAGTGGTGAGGATATAAATACCAACGTACATGGTAAATCGGTGTCGATGCTTCATTTTAAATTGAAAGACTCTCGATCCTACCTCTAAGTGAGGAATGAATCACATTTTCTCAAAACTATTTGCAGGCCCATTGTTGGTTGTGGGACTTGGGGATCAAACCTAAGTCGTGAGTTTGTGGTTGTTTTGGACTGTTATAGTCATGTGAAGAATCAATCCCTTCTTCCGACTATCTTGTAATCATACACCTTTTGGCCTCTATGTTTAGAACTAGAATTTGTATAATTTTCTAAGAATACCTTATAGGGTTACGCGGCAACTTGAATGCGCACATAAAAATAAAACTAGTATCATGTCAATGAGGAGGTCTCTGCGGTTTTGAGTTGTGGAACTAAAGGATCGCATGACCAAATACTTTTTCTCTTTTGAATCCTTGTATCAATATGATCATTTGGATATTTTATCATTGTTAGCAATAAGGCGAGTCTATATTTAGGATGATTTGACCAAAATGTATATGCCTTATTGTCTTCGATATTTAATCCTCTCGCCATTGGTCACTAATTGCTTGTAGGTTTTTCGTTGCTTGAAAGACCTATATCCTAAGGTCTTGATCTATAATCAGCTAATGTTGTGGGTAGATTTGGTTGAGGCACTATTGGTTGAATATATATTCTCTAGGCTCTCAGGTCCTGTGATTGCCATGCAAAAGCTTGATTCAACTTTTAACTAAGATTAATAAACTAATTATGAAGGATGTATCTACATTATGCATGTATTATTTTATTTTTTGTATTTTCGATGAAGTATTTTAACGAAATTAAAGAAGCATTATTCTAATATATTTAGAAAATGGACAACTAATCTAATAATAGAATTAAAACAAACAAAATAACTTTGGTATGGCTATTTTCTCCGTGCACTTGTGAATTTATCTAAATATCTAAGCAACTAATTATTTTAAATTGAAAGACTTCATCGATCCTACCTTTGAAGTGAGGAATGAATCATAGTTTCTCATAAACTATTAATCCCCATAGCTTAATCTTATGATATGAAGAGTGAGCTTTTGGATTGGAAATAAAATAATTCACTACTCTATTTGATATGTTGTAATCTAGAACTTTGATAGTCAGAACACCGGTGAAAAGCCTCACCGACTCACTGGGCATTTACAGAAGATCAAAGAGGTGGCAGAGAAATCCGAGTTGTGTGTGACTTTTCCTGAAAGTGTGAGATCTCCGCATTCCTTTGTGTTCTCATGAATCCAAAAAGTGTGTATATGATAGCATACTTGAGAATAAGGAACTCGAACAATGGCAGCTTTTGGACGTAGACCCAAATAAAATGCAGTAGAGAGGGATAGCGCAAGTGAACAAAGCTTGACTATGCGAAGTGTCGAATGCACAAGTATTACTGTCTGTGGTAGAACGAAGCCATGGTCGCAGTTTAAAGAGCAAAGAATTTATTGCAGAATACAAACACAAGTACATCGAGAGTTCTTGAAACTATCCTTTGTGATGCAAATGAAGTGCGAAGTATCAAAGATATGACAGAACTTACTGGGACATGCTTGACTCTAATGGATTCCAATCTACAAATGAAACTACTTTACTCTAAACTAGACTTATATGGAACGTCTTATTGGTGAATAAGATTTTGATGATGCCAAAGATAATTTATCAAAAATCCTGGCAAGACTGAAAGCTGTGGGAGAAAGAAGATCAAATAACCTCTAAACAACAAAGGAAAACTAACAAAGCTGGAAAAAAATGAAACTATGAGAGTTCTAATTGAGAAACTAAAAGATTGAATAATAGAATTGAGAAGGAGAGGGGCCATTTGTTTGAAAACAATCCCTCCCAAGTGCAATAGGCCACTGTCTCCTTCTCTTTTCTTTCCTCTTCTTCCCTTTCTTTTTATTTATAAGCAAGCGGTCCTTAAATGCATTTACCAGAGGGTAACTCCCAATTGAACTCTTTTACTATAAACAAAGGGAAAACACTATTCATAGGGCGACCAAAACATAAATGCAAAGCAAAGTAGCTGAAGAATGTGGGTAGAAATTGAAGATTTACATTTTGGCGCGATAAATCGGAAGAATGAAAAACACAAACAGGACCGCGCTTGCCAAGAGTAGGGCAAACTGTCTCATGAATCCATAAAACTTTGAAGACCAAAATGCAAATAGAAAAAAAGGGGGAGCATAGGGCAAGCAAAGCATGTGGAGGCCGAGTGAGGCATGCAGTTCTTGATACAAACGTATACTTGGCGCATCTAAAATGAGCTTTTACGGATTCCGAACACCTTACTGAGGAGACTGTAGCATCATCATAATTGGGGTATGTGTAACATCTTTCAGTGCGGTAGCCCTACAATTTTGGAGTACGTATAGTCACCAATTTGAACACAGTTCAATAACCTCTATGAATCGGATAAGGCTTTTCTAACCCTCTTTGAAATTAGGGTTTCATTATTTATTGCTTAGTTTCTTAGGTATTATTTTTTTGTATTGCATTATTCATTTATTTACTATCGTTATAACATCTAGATTAGACTAAATTTTACACTTTGGCATAATCACATCTTCACAAAGAGGCTACACCCATAGGATGACCAAGCACCAACTCGAACTCGACGAAAGAAGATGTATGATCTCATATTTTTTGCGCCGCCACATGACTAATGGAGATCTCTTATTCGACTCACTGAACCCTTGCTCACCCTAGGTCTTCAATCTTGTACTATTTGTTTCTTCTTGATCCGCTTTGGATATAAACCCTTAAACACATTATCTCAATCATTATTAAACCTATCATTCTCTTCCTCATCCTTCAAATCATGCACTCATACCTGTAAAACACTCTCCTCTAGGTCACACTTTTTCCCCATGCAAGAAACTAGCAAGATAAAATGACCCAAAACCTTTCTTTTATATGCTTCTCTTCCTCATAAACTCATCATAGATTGGTCCTATACCTATTTCATGACCAAAGAAAATTAATTACATCCCATTTGAATCATTAAAATGGTCACATATGACCCATATGGGTCGGTCATGCCAAAAACCACTTATCATGCACCAACAAGCCTCAAAACCCTACCATTGGAATGAGAAAAATCCACTCACATCAAAACTATACTTTGTGAAGATACCATATTCACCAAACATGATTAATATATAATTTAAACATCAACCATGGTCAAAATTACTTTAACCAATCAAATTATTTCATTTAATGGACCCACTGGCTCATTACCTTATCAAAACACATGTTTCTAAAGCACCTTATTTTTGCCTTTGGACCTCAAGACCACCAAATATAAACTCAAATATGGAATTTGACCACTAAATGGAAATCCTAGAACATTTATAACAATTATATGCATGTTATATATCATGATACAATCATATATTCAAACCACATATACTTTTTCCTTCACCAAATCAAGCTTCCCAAAAACTAGTGTTGCAAACTCAACTAGTTTACACCATTTTTAATACATTAAAGGCCTATAAATTCATTAAATAAATACAAAATTAACCCCTCTTCACTTTCCAAGTGATATAAATATTCAATTCATCCATCTCATGCCTTAAACAACTCAATATTTCAACAAGAACAAACTTGTCCTTAAAATGCGCAGCTACCTTCTTCTTCACAATTCCACTTGAAATATCCATCACTTAAACTTACCAAGACTAAATACATACCTCATTGGAAATATATTTTAATCCTATTTCCATAACATATTGGAACTCCTTCCAAATCTAAATGGAAGGCCTTGACCAGTCCATCTTCGCAAACTATCTTTTATCCCTTCTTGGACTCAAGGACAATGATGAGCCCAACATGCTCCATCACACCAAAAATAGTTCCACACTCAAACAAATAATTAAACATAATTATACATTATTCCTAATCCTCATTAACCTTCAACATTTTGAATTCTTTAGAATCTTCAACTTACCTCTTGTACTACTTACTTACACCCTACTAGAATGAGCATCCTCCAAACTTGGCCCTCAAATAATAGGTCATAAATTTTTCATTCCATATCAAACAAACAATTTTGATACATAAATGAAAATATTTTTGAACCATATTCATAAAAACTTGAATGGAGTCCTAACTCCCTTATAGCTCAACAATCTCAATTTTCTTGAAAGTTGCTCCAAACGCCCCAAATCCAATCTTTATAGATAGGGAACACTTTACACTTGTTCATTGCAACCATGATATGAAACCTTAATTTACATCTAGAAAAACTCTTGAGCTATCATAAATGACAATTTATGCATTACCTCATTTGGGAAACTTTTCCACAAACTGGAACTCTTAAGAAACAAGCCTTTTAGGTGGGGCCCACATCTTTGTCACATGCTCTATCTTAGCTTTCTTGAAATTTGTAAAATTGCTCTAAATAATACAATAATAAATTTGGAAAAAGGAATAAAAAGGCTCAATATACCTCTTCTTCTGCAAGTTGCTCCTAGTTAGGGTTTCAAACCACTTTACCTTCTTAATGATCGTTCATAAAAATGTGATGATAAAACCACCTCATTATTTTTGTGAAAGCTTCATAAATTACCTTATAATATATGCCAAAGATATCATGTCCCCATGCAAAGGTACAACTTTTCTTTAAAACAACAATGTTGCTTACCTAGTTTTGCCAAAACTTGCATAACTTGATTCCATGTTAGAATGACCTAAAAATTGTCATGAAGCACCATGACAACATCCTCTACCTTTACATATTCACTACATAGCCCAAATATTCCTGAAACTCTCCGGCCATAGTGACTTACTTGTGTTAAATTGCTGTTCTCTTCAACTTACTTACCAAGGACCCTGTAAATGCACCATACCACTGAATAATGACCTAAAAATCACCATATACCTTCTATATCATGCCACAACATTGTTCCCATGCTTATATAGGACTGATAATCTTCAAATCTCATACCTCCTCATTTAGCATGCTCCAGGGCTAGAAACAAACCTAAAATGACCTAACTCAACCATTACACACCATAAATTGACCATGTTGACTCAATGCATACACTTAGAAACTTGTAACACACCTCATGGACCATGAATGACCACATGAAAACCTCCAACCAACTCAAGATAGCTCATACTATGACTTTGCCTAATAAACCAAGCACTAGGACCTCCTAGATCATCACCAAACTTGACACTACCAATCAACCTTCATGTTTGACATCGAATGACACCTCATGGAGACACACAATGCCTCATGACACCCTTTTCCATCAATGGAGTTGACATCAATGACAACACAAACACAAAATTACCAACATTGTATTGTAAATAGATTCTCCTTGTGTTAAAACCCTTGCTCTCCTCATGTGACCTAAAAATGGATTACTTATAGATGATATGGAATGACCCCAACACATCCCTATAATGGTTTAATGTTTCTTATGTAATACTACCTCGAAATGGCCTCATGATCATGCAATTATATGTTGTGTGAGAATGTGCATAAACAATGTAAATGACAAGCCCTAATAATGTGTTTAACACTTGATAGTGAAATTTGGCTTCAATCTTGGTACATGAGAGTAATCTAGAGAACAAATGATAATGCATTCGGACTTATAGCTTGTTATAGTGTAATTTAAGGAGCCGATGCTTCAATGATTAACTCCTAAAGGTTTTTAGAGAGTGGTTGAATAAGAAATTGTGCAATGTTGAATTGAAAAGTGTGTGTCACCTTAGTAGTGTGTATGATTATGTACATGAGATTTGTATGCATGATAGTTGCATTATGATGCACAATGTAATTACACAAGAATGGAGAGCAATGTAATGAAACTAATGATGTGTTTTCAAACACTTCACAAAGCTGGATTTGTTTAATGGAATTGAATAAGAAATATGTTGATAACACTCACATTTGTACAAGTGATGGAGGAGTATTATTTATTGATGACTCTTCTTAGTGGTCGAGAGAAACTTTAAAATTATTTGGTGCATGGAGTTTACAAATTCATGAGCTAGATTAAATTTTTGTTGACTCTCAAAAGTGAATAAAGGAAATGGCTGCAATAATATGAGAGATTGTTGGTTATGGTTAGAATATCATATCCAAATATGGTGTACATGTTTTGTGTGAGAACATAGTTGCAGAGTTATATGTCTAGTGTATGGATTACACATGTATTATATTTTAGTAGCATGGATTATTATATGATAGTCATACATCCTTGAAGACCATTTATTGTATGTATAAGCTAGTTTAAGTTAATGCAATAGATCATGGTTATTGTGTTGAGTTTTTTAATCTAAAATTTGTTTTCTAGGTGAAATCTTGTGTGCCATTTTTATGCATTATTTAGATAACAATTCAAAATAACTCTTCTATGTTTAACTTATCATTGATATGTCCAACTTTTTAATAGATTATAGAGACGACAAGAGAAGAATAACTCTAAACTCATATAGAAACTCTAACCAACACAATAAATAAGCACCAACAAGAGCCTAATCTTAGTAAGCACATACATAAATTAGACAAATAACAAATCTCACACCAAAATTAAGTGTCTACATCAACATATTGTCTGCAGTGTTGTCTCTGCCATATATCTGTCACACTTTTTAAAAATCCACATGTTTTTACTAAAGAACTCATTTTCATCATTACAAAAATTCAAAAGTGTGATGTGGAGAATATATGTTAATACATCACAAAATTAAAGGCTTATAAATTCCTCAATAATTAATGCAAATATATGAGCTCTATATCCTCCATTATACTTTGATTGTTACATATTATTGACTACATCTTATGGCTTGTGGTACTCTTCTTTATGAAAAAGTATAATTGGTGGTCCCATAGAGTGTTAGGTCATGTGGACATAATTAAAACTATTTCATTTTATTTCACATACAACTTACAACAACTCACTTTTGTCCTATTTGTGTGAACATTGAATAAGATTCCTTAGCCTTTTTGGTTGTTGAAGATTTTTCTTTTACATAATTAGATAATAATTGACAGGTTGCATATCTTAGACCTTTGAATTGACCTAAGTTGTTCTTAAAAGAGAGGTCATAAGTTCGAAGCTTGCAAAGGGTAGGGTATGTATGCCTCATATTTGAAGCAAGGTTAGGTACCTTTTATATACTTGGAGAATGAGGTAGTCTCGTATGTTAAAATACCCATGGAGTTCAGCATCATGGATAATAAAAACAACTTTCATTTCATTTCCTTTAGGCCATTCAATATTTAGTATGTATGAAAAATAAAAGTGACAGCAGCCAACTTCGTTTTTTTAATTCACATGTAGTGGGTTCATAAGAAAAATGGGATTCACAAACGTGACATATACAAACAATGGTTTTGAAAAGGGTGTTAGATGAAAACTTGGGGGTTTTGGGATTAAAGGACAAAATAATAATTGTGCCAGATGTAAACAAAAAAACTATCTCTAAAAAGAGATGTATATTGCTCAGAAGACTGTGATTACAATAGCTATCTCTACAAGGAGATGTATGTTCTTCCCTTGTGGGTTACATATACTTATATACTACTTTTAGAAATATGAAGAGACATCTAGAAGAATGTGGAAGGTCACCAATCTCGAGGGAGACGAGGTGGTTCACCTTCGTGAATTACATATGCGAAAATTTCATGAAATTACTATTTTTAGAAATTACTATTTTTAGACAGCTACAAATATTACATTTTGAGGCCTTTAGAAGTGGATTTTGGGGTAAACTTTGCAAAAAAAAGTTCCGCACCCTTTCACCATATTCTACACATTCCAACCTTTTAGATGCATTATGAGCAGAGTCAATCGGAACTATAGTGTAAAAGTTATGACTCCAGGAAGTTATGCTACTAGAATTGACGTCAAGGTTGTCTCAATCAGTGTTCCATTGTTACAAGGTGGCAATCGCTAGTTTCGTTGGAATGCATGTGTGGGGAAGTTTGTGGTGGAACTTGTAATCTTAATGGATAAACAATTAATGAATTTCTTATTACGCTAATATGAATCCTAAAACAACATCTAAAGAGATGGTGATGAAGCTATACAATTTTGATAGATAAACAAATAATAATGACCTTAAATTTGACATTCATTTGATCGTCACAAGATAATTTCAACCTTAAATTCACATCTCGTTAATCTTTATTTAAATATATTTTTTCTTTGACTTTGAGAAGTTCGCTACAAAATCATAACATCTAAATCATGCAACAAAAAAAAGAGAAGGAAAGAAAAGTTTGAAACTTTTATTACAAGCAATATAATATATGAAAAATCTTAGATAAGAACAAAATTGATATACACGTCAACATTTTTGTCCATAGGAAAAACCTTTCGTTTTTGTCCACATACTGTTAAACAACATTAATTATATATATATATATATTTAATTAGACACTTTAATCAAACTACTATGGCGTGGGGCCAAATATGAGGTGGATGTAGAGATATGAGTTGAAATTGCCCTCCAAATCCTCAGTGAAAGACAAACTTTTCTAAATATATATATCGCATGTGGAGCCCACTGTTCCATGAATAAGATAAGCCTAGTGACAACATTTTGGATGCTCATTGACTAACGTTATTTTATTAAAACTGATTTTGATCTCCCTAAAATACGTGGCAAGTTGAGGAGGATTTCTCCAACTTCTGTGTACTTTCCGTCTTTTGACGGACTTTTAGTGTTAGCAGAAGTCAATACTTGTGGGGGACATTGAATAGGCGTCTTGGCACAACAACACTTACCTAACGCGGAGAAACAATGAACCATGTGCAGTTGAACTAACAGGGAAGAAAAAAGAAACGGTAATTTGACAGTTTCCGTTCAAACTTAACGTTTGAACATCTGTAATCCACTAATGTTACATTATATTTAGTTGAATTGATATGTTTTTGCAAATACAAATGTTACACGCAACTGATTCTAGAAATAATAATTCTAACCTTTTAGTGTGGAAATATGATTTTCAACCCCTTGACTAGGAGACCACAAGGAAGGGAGATTATACCGAACGCCTTACTAGGGACTCGGGAGGAAGATGTGTTAAATTCCAAAAAAATGAATACACATGTGACTTTGGCCATTTCTATTTTAGTCTTTGTTTTTCAGTCGTTTTACGGTTGTTTGTTGTGTTGTGGGTCAGGGCAGTTGTTATGGAGCTGCTCTCTCGTGGTTTTTGGGTTTCTTGTGGCAGTTTGTCCATTGCCTTTGTGTTTCAATGCCCTTCTTGACTTGTAGGTATTTTTTTGTTTGTATTCCTAACGTCACATCTAGCTTTTGAGCCTTTATGTTTTTTGGGATATGGTCCCCTTCAAAACCATTCTAAGGGTATGGTCCCTCCCAAAAACCATTTACCAATAATAATAATAAAATGTGACTTTGGTTATTTTATTTCATTGATATGTTATTGTCTGTTGTTTTTGTGTCTTGTTGATTTTTATGAGGGTTGTGCATATGAATTAGTTATTGTATTTTTTTATAATTAATTAAATAAATACAAAATTGAACTTAAAAGACATAGTTGAATTGGTATTGGTGATGGTTAAATATCGTGATATCATCTATCAAAGTATAAATTTAAAGAAATATCAAAAAAATGTAAGTGGCATTGACAAAGATCTTGATTTATGCACCATACTACATACAAGAGGAGTTGTACGTGTAGGAAATGAGCATGAACCTTAATTCAAGGGGTTGTTACAACCACTTAACTATCATAATTTTTTTTAAAAAATAACCTTTAATAGATCATGATTTTTTTAATATGCAAATTTTCTTTTGAGTATTTAAATTATGTGGAAAACATATTTTTAAGGGATTTAAATTAAGTACTTTTAAATACAAAGAAATTTAACTTGACTTATTTTTTGGGAATAAACTCGCCATTTATGGACTGTCATCATATTATTGGTTAATTTATTGATGTGACTTGTTTTATTGGCTACTTTTTATTTAAATTTTAAGTTTGAAAGTGACATGTACTCACTTTAAATGAACAAGTAATGATATTTTCAAAAATGTGTATTTATTCAGTGGAGATCTTATTTAACAAAGAGATCAAATTTTTCATAAATTATATTGATTAATAATTTCATTGTCTTTTTGTAAACTTCTCATTAATTTAACATAATAAATGACATCCAAGATAAATAAACAATAAATTTAATATCAAAAATTAAATATTAACAATTCATAAACATTACAATCCACCACAACTCTAGATATAAAATTATATATATCTTATAATTTCAATGTTTGAAAAAAACATAAATATTTGTCAAACATATAGAAAAAATACTAATTTATATTACTTAATTACGCTCACTATATATAGCATCACACTTAAACTTTTAATAAGCATCATAGCATAAGAATACAAAACTACTCATACCATTCTTTCTTTTTATAAGAGAAAGTTTTAATTTAATTTTTTTTTTTTAAAACTATCTCAATTAGTTATAACGATGATGCTCTTTTGACATTTTAAAGATTAAATTAGTTTTTACAGGAATAAAGTATAATTCATTTTTAAAAAAATCTATTTCAATTTAATATAACGATGATGCTCTTTTGACATTTTAAAGATTAAATTAGTTTTTACAGGAATAAACTATAATTCATATAAAACTTTCGTACATTACATTAGTTAATAAAACTTAAGAAAAACGCTAACAATCTAAATCTAGGTTAATAAATTGAAATGTTTTTTAATAATTAAGAGTTTTTTTATTTTCACAAGTATTATTAATATATGAGAGAAAATATTATTTTGTAATGACTTTAGGAAGGTATCTTAGAATAACTTAAACTTACTCAAATTAAATCCCACAAAACTTCATAATTTGAAATTTAAAAGATTGCTGCAAACTTTTAATTATTTATTATAAATGTTGATTGAATTCTAAGTAAATTAATCTCGTCTTCATAAAAATTGTGAAACAACATTGACTTAGTATTACATGCTCAACAAATTTTATAAGCAAATATAAGATTGAGTTGTAATTGGTTTATCCTACATTAATAAAATTATAAGACAGTGTTAACATATAAAATATAACATATTAATTTTTAGTGAAGAGGTTAGAAGATGACACCTTCGAAATTCCAATAAATTCACCATTCCTCTCCATTTGTTAGATTAAAAGGAAAAAGATTCCATATTAACAAAGAGATTTAAAACAATGGAAGAAAAAAGGATAAATTATATCCATATTTCCATAATATTTCCCATCTAAAGTGTTGAAACACTCACTTAAAAATGCTTCTCCATAGAAAAAGTCGTGGTAATAAGTTCAGACAAAATACTCTCTTTAGCTCTACAAGATTAAAGATTAACAAAAACTTGTCAATATGTTTCCTGAAAAGTTATTCTAAAAGATTTAAACCTATAATTGCCTATTTAACATTGCACAACTCTTATCGATTGTTCTATTTCCATACACAATGCAAAATATTTAGATCAATTATAATCCATTTAAAAATGGAGTGACAAGAAAAGGTGCTCCCAAAACTACCACCTCTTTTCTTTGTATTTCACTTGCTTATTATGGAACACTAATGAAGTCAAACTTTCGAATCTCCGCTTAGTTGCCAATGAAATAATAAAATACCATCATTCTTCCTTCCTCTTAATTGCTATTTTAATTTATATGCAACGACCCTGTGTATATACTTGTTTTCTGCTATGACCAGATCAAGTTGAGTGAGAGGCACAGAACTTATAAAACCTTTTCTTGATGCTGCTTACCTTTGAATTTACAGAACAAACGAAAAAAAGGAAGCTGACCCTCTAAATGACTATTTCAACTGCCTTAAAATCAACAAACTAAAGGCAAAAAGAAAAAGTTTTGTCAATGGCTATTTAAGCGGCACAACCACCGCAGCTGCAATATATACATGATACAGAGTTTAGCTGAACTGCAGCTATGTTACATAAAATTTACTATCAAAACCATTACATGGAGAAAATGAAGGAAATAAAAAATCCATAATTTATTTGCCAGAGGAGGTATACAGGAGATATAATATTAGTGCATTTGAGGCATGGTAAAAACCAGACTGTTATAATTACAGGAAGTTTATGTTCGTGGCGAAAACCCATGCAGTCTAATATTGTGATAATTACATAAAGGAATAAAAGGAATACATTATCTAATTGTTACAAAAAAACTGGCTTGGATGATGAGTAGAAGTAGTTGAAACATTTAAAATAAAACACTAAAAAGCTCTTTAGAAAAATGCAAACTTTTTACGCGCTGTTTTTGGGAGTTTTTCCGTGCTTTGCCACTTATCCTGAACAGAAGTGGGAGACGGAGGGGCCATATAGCCGTAAACTTTTTCCCTGCCTGGCTACCCAAGGAGTGAGAATCAGAGTTTTTACATGAATCCATTTTTGCTCTATTTGTTCAAGCTCAGCAACAATTTCCTTCATACCTGGTCTATCATCCTTGGAGGGCTGGAGGCATCTGAAAGCCAACTCTGCAACTGTTGTGACAGTTTCTCTTACCTCGTCATCATAATCAAAGCCTAAACTAGAATCCACTAGCTCCTTCAAAGTACCTTCTCTAATCTTTGTTAAAGCCATATTAGCCAGGGAAATTTCCTTTCTACTCCTACTAATATCCACAGCCAACTTAGAGGAGATCAATTCCACTAACACCACACCAAAGCTGTAGACATCGGATTTTTCTGTGAGCTGAAAGTACTCATAGTATTCTGGATCAAGATAACGGGAGTGCCCTGTGGAGCAGTAGAAACATGGGTTACATCCGGAGGCATAAACCTGGAAAGCCCAAAATCTGCAACTTTTACTTTGAAAAACTCATCCACAAGAATATTTGTAGTCTTCACATCTCTGTGCAATACAGGTGGTTCTTGGTCGTGAAGAAATGCCAAGGCCTGAGCTGTTTCCAAGCAGATTTTAAAACGAGTCTCCCATTTTAAGCCTTTCCCTTTCTTTTCTCCATGGAGATGATCGGCCACTGTACCATTTTGCACATACTCGTAAACAAGAAGCAGATCATTGCCTTCTGGAGAAGTGCAGCCATAGAGACGTACCAGATTTGGATGGTGCAGGGATGACAAAATCTGCACCTCGTTGATAAACTGGTCGACTCTTCTCCAATTGTTTTGGTACATTCTTTTTACAGCTACAACTCACCCATCAGGAAGTTTTCCAAGATACACGGATCCAAACCCACCATCTCCCAACATTTTTTCCTCTGCAAAGTTGTTGGTCGCCTCTTTTAAGATTTCGTAGGAGAAAATAGGCAAATTGCCTATTTTCCCTGTACCCTGCTTCTATATCCCTGCTTTCGCTGTAACGAACTTCATTAGCCATAAGCATTGAGCCAGAATGATGGCTCCTCATCCTCCTGCGCTGGAAATTTTACATACTACAAATCCTGCCGCTATCAACAAAGCTACTCCTCCAAGGGAAACCCCTGTGTTGGTTAGAAAGATGTTATAAATTAGTAACTTGGGCCAGAAGAGATTTAAGCAAAAAACTACAGCATGCATAATAGACCCCTTACCTGATATAACCCCGAGGTTTGAGCTCTTGCGTGTTTCAAAAATGAAGAATGCCAATCAGTTATAAAATTTAAGATCTTTGAAACACTATCACAGAACATTCAATAAATTGTGAGAAAGATAGAACCCTTTTAGACCTAAATTTTCTTTTTCTTTTTGTTGAAGGGCTAGAAAACTTATTTGACAAGTAGGTCTAGAGAAGTTTTAATGAAGATTACCATGGGGGCATTGCTTTGGCTGGGGTCCATCATCGCAATAGCAAACGAAATCTGAATTGGAAATGTTGTAGCCACAGAAACCGTTGCTATTTAGACAGTCGGTGCAGTTCTGGATTCGCTCTTCGTTAATAGTCCATTCGTTGTCGCCTTTCACTAACAGTCAAACTTGTAAAGAACATAACTGATATGGATACAACGGGGGAAAATAAATGGATGGTGCGCATTTCTCATCACACCTCCATACCGGAAGAGTTATGGTGCTTTTAGTGATGACATTAAAAATAATGGCCGAGTCCCAGGATGTATCAAGATCACTTGAAGTTTGGCATTTTTCTAAATCATTGTCACTGGTTATTGTAAACTCCTACCGGCATTGGAAACCTGTAATACTGAGTATTTATTGTTATCAATGCTAAGCACTGGACGTAATGCATCCACACATTCGATTGGAAGTCTGGCAAACACATCCAGAATTATTTCCTACGCCGAAAGGAAAACTAAAGCTCGTATTGCCGCATTTATTTTGTTTGCAAAATTCGTAATGCGAGGTCGAGAGCATTGCGAACAAGGGAGTAAAAGGGCATAGGCAATGGCACTGTAAAGGAATATGCAGCGAGACATTGAAGGATGGACAGATGATATTATTGCACTAAAAAGGATAAACATCGTACCCATGATCATGGCTCCTCTCAAGCAGAGAAGGCGAATCAGAAATGTAGAGGCTATCTGAGTATAATGAAACGAGCTAGCACTTTGAATGATTCCAGAAGCCTTTGATTATTCCAGTCTAGAAAGGTGGGCGCTTACGCGGCATTAAGCGTGTTGTCAGAGATTTGAAAACTTCATACTGAGACGACATCAATCATCAATTTTACACCCGTCACAGAGAGGATCTGGATTCTGTAGTTCTTCTACTTGTGCGGACGTCAATGCTGAGAAGGTCCTCCGCCACTTTCATGATTTTTTTCTCCCAAATGAACTCTAAAAAATAAGGAAAGACAACTCAAGATGCCAAAGTCAAGCCGACAATAGAGTGTTCAACAGCTCCTGATTTTCTTATAAATAAAGTCATATGTTCAGACAGCTACATTAATCATGCGGAGCAAAGGATGCATTTCCCCGTTCTTTATACATTCATATTTTACAAATTAAACACGAGGAAAAGCACTGAACTGAAAACAAAAACAGAGTAATCAATAACTTAGATCCACATACATTTGTCACTAGATTAAACATTCAACACTAAAACGGCGTACAAAAAAATTATGAACTTTTGCTCGAGGCTATGCTGGGCCATCTTTCCTGTACAGAAATCGGAGATAGAGGCGGCACAACACCTATTAATTTGGCAGATTCTTTGAGCGGTGATTCTGACTGTTCATCAAAATATGTTTTGTGCAATTGTTTGATTTCCTCAAGCTGACCTGCAACTTCCTTCATGTCTGGCCTAACATCCCTGTCGTTTGCAAGGCATCCAAGGGCCAACTCTGCAACAGCACTAACCATGGCCTTCACCTCAGGGTTTGTCCGAATCCCCAAATGTGGATCTACCAGTTCATCCAAAGCTCCGGTTTTTATCCTGTTTACTGCCATAATAGCGAGGCTTATTTCGTTTCTTTGTCTGGTTATATCCACTGCTAATTTAGCAGAGATAAGCTCCGCCAAAACAACCCCAAAGCTATAAACATCAGATTTTTCTGTGAGCTGAAAGCATTGATGGTACTCTGGATCAACATACCCGGGCGTGCCTTGCGGAGCAGTTGTAACGTGGGAGACATTCACAGGCACCAATCTGGAGAGTCCAAAATCTGCAACTTTTGCCCTGAAATTTTCGTCTAACAGAATATTTGTGGATTTCACGTCTCTGTGAAAGATAGGCGGATCGATGCTGTGGAGGTACGCCAAGGCCTGAGCAGTTTCTATGGCAACATTTAGACGAATTTTCCAAGGCAAACCCTTAGGCCGCCTCCTATTTCCATGAAGATGATCGGCTAGGGTTCCATTTGGCAAGAACTCGTAAACAAGGAGAAGCACTGGACTCTCCGGATGAGTACAGCCATAAAGACGAACAAGGTTTGGATGATCCATGGAGGCAAAGATCTGTATCTCGTTGATGAACTGTTCAATCCTTCTAGAGTTTTGCTCATAAAGCTTCTTTACTGCTACTTTTCGTCCGTCCGTAAGTTTGCCCAAATAGACTGCTCCAAACCCTCCATCTCCAAGCTCGTTCCCCTCGTCGAAGAAATTTGTGGCCTCTTGAAGTTCTTCGTACGAAAAAATTGGCAAATCGGCTATCATATACCCCTGCCGACGTGCTTCCAAATCGTATCCTTTTTGTTTGCTAAAATCACTGGGAAGACCCCGTGTGCCAAGAGATTTTCTCCTCTTCACACGAAAAATCAGAAACAGGGCCAGTATTGCTGCCAGAGCAACGCCTCCTCCGATGGAAGAACCTGCCGGGAAATGAACGAATGCAAAATATCTTTCATCCCGAAGTTTAATGTCAAGAAAGAAACTGAAAATCTAGTATAAATTGCAACAAAAATGCATCCAAACTAGACGAAAATGATGCTTTACCTACGATAACGAGTGTCTTAGACTTGCCTGCAACGCATTAACCATGGTAATGTGAGAATTTCGTTGTGAGGAATTCGTAATATAATCATTATATTTCCAAATTACATACTAAACGCGTCCAGTTCATGAAATTTCATTCACTTGCAATTGAATTTCGAGAAATGGAGTTGTAATTCTTACCATTATTGCGGCATTTATGTAAATAGGAAATACCACCGCAGAAGCAGAAAGAAGGCGTTTTGCGGTAAGCACAATTTGTGTTTAACTGACTCACAACTCGCGCAATGTTTGCTTGCAGTCCATCTTATTTCTAACCCTTGAACTACAGTCTCATCCAGAGGTTTTTTCAAGTCAATCTCCTTCACGGGTAGGTCAAATTTCGACTCACAATTTATACTTGTGTCTGAAACACTGAAATTATAGTACCCGTAATCCTTACATTTTATATTGTCCACCACTGGTTCTGAATACCGTACACATGTTTTCCCCATCGTGAGAACCCTGTAGCCATCTGCGATATGAAAATGAGCACCGACAAAGAATTGCTCATAGAAACTCCCTGATAGATCGCATTGATCTTCCAGTAGATGTTTATCCTGGTAATATTCTCATGGTATGGTTGTAATACCCATCCCAGGAGTTGACCTTGGAGTAATGTTTGAGTTCCAGTATGTAGTATTGGTGTCCACTTATATCAATCAGAGGCAGAGCACCCTTGACTGTGTCTTCGCATTCGAACTGAAGCGTAGGGTCACCGCAGCCGCTGTTCTTCAATCCAAAAGGGTAATCCAAAGTAAAATTCCCACAAGTGAAAACGTCACATGCTCCATCACAGTAAGAGACCAGCCACGATGATACTGATACTGTGAAGAAAAGCAGTAACAGGAGAGAGTGCGCCGGAGTCTCGAATGCTTCCATTTTCATGAGATAAAATCAAAAGAACCAGGTTAACAGCTAGCAAAGTCCCGAAACCTTGAAAGGGTGAAGGCGGTGAGTAAAAAGCGTGAACATTTCTTTTCTTCACCACACGCAACTCAACTCGCAGAATTTGCAAGAGACTTTTTTGTACAGTCGTTGTGGCAGTTGTACTAAACACTTACGTACATCAATTATTATTTACTTTTTGCATTCACATTTCCAGCACGCATCCAAGCTTTTTTACTTTTACTTATTGGCTATAGGTTTAGATATTTTTAATTTAAAATTTTATATAAATATAAATATTTATAAAATACAATAGAAAGTGCTGTAAACCTTGAAATTTGCACAATTTTTTTCGAAGGTTGGAATATGACCATGGAAATTGTTACTATTGTCTTAAGACACTTTTATTATCATTCTCAAGAAGCACGTGTATTTTCACTACACCAAATATAGGGCAGGTATACTCTCTTCGGTGCACCGTGTATTTGATTTCACAATTCAATCAAATTGTGAGAGGAATGATGAAAACGCTACGTGCTTTGGCAAAAAATTGGAGTCGGCTTTGTTAAAGTTTTATTTGTGGTATTGTCACACCTGTGGCCTTTTCGGGCACTACGGGAATTTATTGCTATAGTTTCTCTTAGGGTTTCTTTTTGGGCGTCCCATATAAAATGACCTCGCTATCTTCAAACCCGGTTGTTACAATTGTGGCTAGAAATAGTGAAGCTTTGAGCAATGACACCGCCGACAAAACAACCTAGGAAGTTCGTTCGAAAGTATTCCACGGGTAATGTTTCTCCTCCTGATGTGGTTTTGTCCATTCCTAAATTTAATGTTGTTTGTCAATGGTTAGAGCAGTTTTGTCTCATTGGATATTTTGTGGGTCGCATCCCCTCTGAAAGCATGCTCAAATCCTGGGTCAATACAGTTTGGACTCCCATGGAGTCAGACTGGAAAGCATTCAAAACATGACCAAGGGTTTTTTTCTTTTTCACTTTTTGATCCTACCAATGCCCCCAATATTTTGGCTAAGCAAGCCACTTGGTATGTTCGCAACTCTCTGCTTGTTAACCCCATGGCACAAGAATTTCGTGGTATCTGAATATACTGCCCTTAAAGTGCCCGTCTGGGTTGAATTCCCTGGCCTACCCTTGCCATGTGTGTCTTTTTATCACAGATTGCCACTTCTCTTGGTCGGGTAGTTTGCCTCGAAGCAAATAGGTTTTACCATGCTCGCCAGAAGCGTGTTTGCGTTGAAGTTGATCTCTCTCAAGATCTGAAATAATTTGTAGACATTCAAATGGGAGACAAATGCTATTCTCAGTGGGTCATGTATATCAATTTGCCTAACACTTTCCGTTGTTAGGCCTCTGATCATAAGATCAAAGACTATCCTCTTTATGTCCCTCACAACCGCCCTGTGGCCAAAGTAGCTCCCAAACTAGTCAAACCCCAACATGAGGAAGGTTGGCAAGTTGTCGGTGGGGGAGAAACAAGAACAAAGCCCAACAATCTAAGGCCTCTGGTTCCAATGGCCAACGGGAGCCACCTATTAAGGAACAACCCCATAACACATATGCTAAAGAGCCAATTGTTGTTGCTAAAGAACCAAATGTTCGCCAACTCGGCTATCCAGTTGCCAAAATATTCCAAAGCACACCCCAAGCGGCTTCGGTTCTCATGGACCAGACAAATTCGTTTATAATGCTACCATCTCACAATCCTTGCCGCTACTCTTGCCAAGCAGTTCACAAGGGCCCTCCAAAAGGCCCCAAATCCCTTCGCATCTCTCGGGACCATATCTCGGCTCGCAGCGTGGATTCAACCGAAGAGGAGTACAACATCGAATACACAAAACGGAAAAAAATTGAGTTGCAGGATTTTTGCAGCATAATATTGCTCAATTCTGCAAAACCAATATGATGCCCTTGATGGCTTGGAGGATGGCGACATGGCTCTTGACCATCGTTTCCCATGAATTGTCTATCTTGGAATGTTTGGGGTCTTATAGACTCTGTTGTAAATATGTTGTTTGTGAAACTTGGCAAAGATTTGCAAATTTGGATGTTTTGTTTTGCAGGAAGTGAAAATTACAGGTTTTCAGTTGTAGATGGTTTGTAAATCCATTTGGCTTGACAACTTGGCTTTCTGTAGTAATCATGAAGCAGGGCGTGGGGGTTTAATTTCACTTTTTGCTCCCAAATGGTGGCCCTTGTTAATTGACCATGGCATCGACCCCACCAACCATGCCATATGGGTCCTATTTAATGTTGATGACCACCCTTTTGGCCTCATTAATATTTACGCCTCTAACGATGCGGTAAAAGGGCCGATCTATGGCGATGGATCACCAACTCAATTCCTGATGCGTATTGGGTCATAAGTGGAGATTTTAATATGGTTGAGTCACCCATTGATAAATGTGGCCACTTGTCGATGAGGTGGACACCTAGTGAAAGGGAGGCGTGGTTTTTATGCGTAATAAGTTTGGGTTTTATGACCCTAACGCCTCTCGCTTTCCCACATCAGAAGCATGGTATACTTGGTCCAATCTCAGGGGGAAGATCACGTACTTAAACGGCTTCAATAGAGCTATGTTGTCACTCAAGATTATTTTGAGTTTGATAACATTTATTCCATGCTAGTGGAGGTCATGCCTAACTTTGTCCTTTCGGATCACTCTCCAATATGATTTCGTATCAATTGGCATGATACGCACACTTTTTGTCATAAAGGCCAATTCTTTCTTAATATTGCCTTGATGCAGCATGGGCCCACACTCAATCATATCAAGTGTGTGTGGAACTTAATTCCTCGGCCTAGTCATTGCCAACATTACCATCCACCTATGCAAACCAACTGGATTCAATGGTGGGAGGACGCGATGACTCGAGACAACTAGATTCCTTAGAATCTATGGTAGACAATCTGGCCAAAATTTGGTGTCGCTCATACTCTGCTAACACCTTAGCTCTTAGTTGAGCGGTGGTGGTGCTTCAAGGTGATCCCTTCTTTGAAAACTCTACAACTTCATGTTGCAAAGCTTCACCAATAAATTCAAATTGTTGATTATTACAATGCCGAGGAGGAGCGGTTCGATCCTAAATGCACTGGCTCAAAATTGGCGATCGAGTCTCGAAATAATTTTTCTTTCCCTCAGAGCCAAGAAACCTTCTCAGCAAATTTAGGCCATCATGGATGGTGGTGTTCAGGTTACCGATCCTCAACTTATGTTGCAAAGTCCTCCTTTGTGCGCCATTACAAGCATGTGTTTCAAGCTCAACAACGTTTTTCATCTCATCAACTCTGCTCTTGCTCGATGTCCGGTGTTGTGTGTCTGCAAGTTGTCTTAGGCTTAGAAGGTGATATGCGACCGAATGCTCACCATTGAGGACCTCCATGATGCTACCATGCAGATGGCCAATGATAAAGCTTCGAGATGTGATGGATTCCCCGTGAATTCTACAAAGCCCTTTGGGATTCGGTCGGTCACGACCTTTTTCAAGTTTATCTCTGAGGGGTTTAGAACCAATCTTTAGGACCACGAATCAACAAGGGGAACATCAAATTCATCCCTAAGCAAGGAGACCTAGAGAAAATTACTTGTTGGTGGCCGATCACCCTATGAATGTCTCCTACAAAATCATTGCTAAAGCTTTGGCTATGTGGCTTCACAATATCCTCCCAAGATGTTATTCAGCCAAAACAAATAGGATTCATTCAGGGATGACAATACATCCTGGATAACATCATTGTTGTTTGGGAGGGCATGGAATGGGCTCATAGATCCAATTAGTCTGCCATGTTCATAAAAAATGATTTTGAGAAAGCTTATGATCGGATTGAATGGTCGTTTATTCTTGCCATGCTTCAAGCCCTTGGCTTTGGCCCCATCTTTATTCAATCTGTTAGTATGCTTTTTGCAGATGCCTCTGCTCAACTCACTATCAATGACATCAACTTGGAACCCTTTGGGATTTTTCACTCTATTCACCAAGGTTGCCCTTTGGCTCCTGCACTTTATGTGCTAGTTGTCGAAGGATTTGGATACTTACTGGCCCACGCCAAATCTCAGGGGCTTGTTAGGGAATCTCGCTACCTCTGCGCACCTAGTTCTCAAATGCTAAATGGTCATTTTCGCAAGATGATTCCTTTCTTACGCTCATTGAAGATGAAGCCAACATTCGCAATGCCATGCCATGCAATGCTTGGATACTTTTGCTTAAGCATCGGCTCCTCTATTCAATGGTGAAAAACCTAGTGCTATCGGAAATCCTTCCTTCCTATGCCTGATTGGCTCACCACTTTTGAATGGAAGGTTCTGGCTCATGGAAAAAATTTAAGTTCCTGGGTATTCCTTTTGCTTTTCAAGCCACCCCAACCGAGCTCTAACAATATGTTATTCAAAGGGTGGCCAAAAAACTAGAGTATTGGCTTACCAAACCTTTATCATTGGTTGGGAAATTCCAAATTTGTTCCAAAGTTCTTGCGGCCACACACATGTATTATTCATCGTGTTGGGTTCCTTCCAAAGCCTCTATTCAAAGCTAGAAAAGTTGCTCAAAGCCTTTTTATGGGCTAATGTCGCTACTAGAAGAGGATTTCATCGTGTGGCTTGGGAGATATGTTGCCTTCCCCACAATTTTGGGGCTTGGCCTTATTGACATTCAATGTCAAGGGTGGGAACTTTGCGCGAAATGGATTGTTAGAAGTATCACTGGCCAAGAAGCTTGGAAATTTCTCATATGACATAGTATTGAAGAAGGCTCACCTTACGGCCACCCTGCGTGGAAAGGATTGGGGTTTATCAATATGCTCATAACCCTAGTGCCTGTCAAAGTTATTGGCACTTTTGTGCTTAAGAGCATTTGGAAAGCATGGGAATGCATCAAACCCTGGCTCTATGGAAAGGTGACGGCTTTCGTAATGGGATTTCTATTAATCATCAATCCATCTGGTGGTCACCGATTTTTCAAGCGTAGGATAAGTGTTTGGCAGAAGCTCGAGAATCTCTGTGCTCAAATTGTTTAAACGTGGAATTCACACCATTGAAGACTTATTCTGCAAACATGCGCAATCTGACTCCCTTGGCCAGAAATTAAAACTCATTTTCAGCTCTCCAACCAAGACCAGGATACTTATAATGTAGTGATCAGCTCGATCCCTAACACATGTTGCACAAAATTATTGTGCATTCCTCTCACCCTTGGTGGACGGATTTGGAAATGGTATGTGGATACTCCATTTCGCAATTACTCAACCAATAAAGGCTACCGTTGGCTTTCGCTCATCTGCCCATGGTGGATAAACTCAACACGCGATGGGGAATTCAGTCATTCCACTATGTTTGCATGGAGTAGGTGATTTGCATCTATTTGGACTATCTTTGTGGAGCCCAAGATTTCCCACTTCCTCTGGTGCATTTTGCACCAAGGTCTCCTATTGGAGCTCATCTTGTTCAAATTGGGTTTGGCTCCCAAATGCCCATTTTGCGGCCATTTGGAATCTATTTTGCATCTTTTCTAGTTTTTTCCCAAAGCTCAGCTTTCCTAGAACTAGATTCATTCATTTTTCTTTCCACTAAGACCACATTGCTTTACCTGGCAACATATCCTTTTGGGAGACAATCCCAAGCTTCTGCCTATGTTCACCCAGATTTGGCATGTTTTCAGAGGGGAAATTCTTTTTGGATATGGAAAGAAAGAAATGCTTTTTTCTTTGCTAATTTTGTAGTTGATTAATATTTTTTTGTTTATAACAAATCTATGGTGATATCGAATGTACTTGTTGCAGATACAAGTCCAAGCAAACAAATTTGCGCTGGAGGTGGACCACCTCCAGACCCTCTCATGCCAGGGGAAGCCCCATGTAGCATTTCCCATGTGCCACCATATCCTACTAGGTGCTCCCCTCGCCTCCTGGATGTGGTGGTCAACGTAGCCATTCACACGACGTGCGTGCTTTTAGTCGGGCTCGGCCTTCCCGGACCCTCTTCACCAAAGAAGTTACTCTCCAGCTCACCGGTGTGGCCGAGGGTCGCCATGACCTCACCAACACAAGAGTCCTTCGCGGCTCGCCGGCGGGGCTGGGGTCATCGGCTGCACTCGCCCGGCTCGGGTGGGGCTCTCCTACCACCTCCACCCAACACATTGTTGATGGATGGAATCTTCTCGCCACCACCGTTATCCTCCTTTGAAAAATTTCCTCATCTCAGCCTCGTCATCCCCACTGTGATTTGGAGAGGCAAACCCGGAAGAAGAAAATCCTACTGGTTAGGATCTCAGGATCTTGCAAGGACTTACCGCTCTTGGGTGGGAGGATGATCATGATCCACCGCTTTGGGCATGTTTTGTTCTGTAACTTGACTTGGTTTTTGTATGCCTCTAGCTACCTAGCTTTGTTTGTGGTTTTTTTGGGGCGTGTTCTCATACCGCCCTCTTTTTGTTGAAAGTTATTTGTATTGTATTGAATTAATATAATATACGATCTTTTTCATTTTAAAAAATAATTTTTTTTTTTAAGTTTTTTTTATTTTTTTCCTAAGAGTTGTAGCGTTTATTCTTGATCATATATAATGTGATAAAAATAAAATAAGTATTAAATTTTGTGTTGTAAATTTTAAAGTTAAGGAGTTCACAACTTTGTTCTCATTAAATGGTTGTGGACCCTAAATTTGTACCAAGGATTTTGTATTTGTTGTCTTGGATTTTAAAGCTAGAAGATGGGATTTGATTAGGAACATGAAAGAAGTATTGTCATTAAGCTCAAAGTTTAATGTGTCACATAAGTTAAACAATTTTGGATTTAAATTTTTATATGTTTATTTATAAAATAAGATTTTTTTACTTTTAAAAAGGTATATTCCACATTTGCATTACTTTGGATCTGTTATGGTTTTTTCAAGCCATTCGCTTGCCATTTGATATTGTGCGGTGTGCCTCCTTAGCCTTCTTAGGGTTATCCGACGATCCTATCTGCTTTTTTCCAAAGAAACCTATAGTTCAGTCAAAGCAATCTTATTCCTAATATTGCACTAACTATTCTACTCCCTACAAATTGATGATACCTCGTCAATTAGGCCTATCTAACTCTCCTTTTATGACATTATTTTGGTTGTATTCCTCTTATAAATAACTAATCGGGCTAATATACCCTCTTATTAGCTAAACCTCTTTCCTATCTCCTTCTAAACCACTTCTACAAGCTTCCTAGGCTATCAATCCATCACATTGGATTAAGTAGACCCCTCACAATTCTCTCAGGTTACTAATCCCTTTCTAAACAGATTAACTAAGCCTAAACCAAGATTAACTAGCCTAAGGCATGTTTAACCTCTTCTAAACCTAGTCAAATCTTACTTTGACTTACTAAAAGTGCTTTTTGGACTTACCTTTTGTCCCACATGCACCCAAATCATTCCATTCTTGGAATTGGAAAACTATAAATAGACCCCTACCCCAAGTCATTTTCTAAGAACACTTCCTCCCTCTAGGATAAACTATAGTATTTTTCTTAGGATTAAGAGTATTATTCATTTTCATTGAGCTATCATACCTTCCATTTGCATATTCCAACTCAAGCTTGAGTAAATGAGGAGAACCATATGGTCTAAACAACCATTAATGGTGAGCTCTCACTCTCAAACCCTTGAGCATCAAACAATCATAAATAATTGCTAGGATCTTCAATAGGTTCATATTTTCATAGCTTTCAAAGAGTAGAGAGTAATATTCATGTTAGTTTGATGTTTTTGTCAAAGTTATAATGCATGCATAGGTATAGCTCTTGTTTATCTCTTATCTTGATGGTTCATAGTTAAGTTTTTGAAAGCTTTTGGGGTTTCTTAAGTGTTCTTGCCTCATTCCATAGCTTTTCTAAATTTTCCTTGTTCACATTTGGCACGCCCGGTGGGACTCTTAGTCCATAGTCCATTAATGGATGTTTTTCAAGCTTTTTTATATTTAGTTTCTAACCATTTTCATGCATTTTTAGGGTTAACTAGTTTGGCTTCAAGCATTTTACTAACTTAGAAGTAGTAAATCTTCCTTTTGCATGCTGATTTATTGGGTATATATTAGAAATTGCATTAAAAGGCTAAATTCTAACCTATTTACAGTTTTAGAATTTTGTTTTCTGTGATTTTTTGTGGTTTTTAGGCCCATGTGTAGGTGTTTTGAATCGTCGGGACACGCATATTCAAAATTCACGTGCACTATGCCGTCTGCATTAGCGCATGCACTATTTGCAGGGGACGCACACCCGTCTTACTATTCATGTTCACCCATTTCCTTGTATTCTTGACCCCTATCAATAATTTTTCCATAGACCGCGCATACGTCTTATGTCGCATGCACATGCTTAAACCTGCACACATCTATCTCTCGGGACATACAGACATTGAATTAAACTCTGTCACCTCATTTTTTCCTTGCATGTGCATGTGTATTTTGTTGTGCACACATGCTTTGAAAAGGATTCTGCCGCGCAGTGTGATTTTCCACTGTATTTTTCCACAAATTCATGCACTTGTCATACTCCATGCGCACATGTCATAACCCGCACGCACATGCCATAAAGGGCACGCAAGTGTTGTTGTTTAAAGTCAAAATTTGTTCTAAACATTCGTAGGGGTTGATTTTTGAATTTCTAACATCTTTGCAAGGATTCTTGTTGATATTAATCAATGTTTTCAGAGGTTACTTTGATAAATATTGTGGTTTTAAGCTAACTTTACTTAGTTTGTGTTAATGAATGTTGCATTGATAGTTGTAAAGGTTTGAAATATGTATGCTCTTCCCTCGCACCTTCTAGGTGATCTTGGGAATCAAAAATGGTTCAATACCCCTTTTTATGATTTCAAAACACTTCACTAAGTTTTCTAAAAATAATTAACTTCAAAGTTGGTTAAAATGAATTTATTTTTCACAATTTGGTTAAGTGTTTTCCATTTTCACAAGTTTAGTGAGGTATTTTGTTGTGTATGCTCTTTCCTTACATCTTAGGATGATCTGGGAAATCAAAAACAACATTCTATCTCCTTTATATGATTTTATTGATCATTTTGGAGAATTACTAATCATTGTGTAGGTCCATATCACATGTCAAAGAAATTAGGATCTAAACCAAATCTAACGTGTTTGTAGGTTTCCAACGGCATTCAAAACCACATTAAGTCTAAAAGATTAAAAAAACACCATATTCAACACACTTGATTTGTAGGTTTAGATAAGGGTACGCCCTATCCACTTTAAACTAGGACATAACCCTTTGGCATAAGCCTTAAGCTACAACAATGGGGTTGTCCTAGGAACCCTAAAGTAGTCCACCGAGTAACCTCGTGGACGAAACAGAAGTGCTCCACTTACCCACTTGATTAGAGTTTCCTTGTGAGTTTAGCACCAAAATATTCTCCATTGTGACCCCAGTGAAAGAAATGCGTGAACGCATTTATTGCTCATCGTATTTGAAGGGGGTAAAGTAAATGCCGAGATACTCCAAGACTAGTCAGTGTGACTTTCTTGGTAAATCGAGCTCATAGAGGATGTTTGTGGTAACTAGTTGAGAGAACCACCTAGGAAAGCCATATCTTGGAGCCCACTTTTCCATATCAAGCCATCGTATTTTATAGAGCTCTCACAAAGTGACGACTTGCTTGGAGTCAAAACCTTGTTTCTCGAACAAGGTGAGAGTCCACTTAAGTTGAAGCTAAGTGTTATTCATCACAGACTTATGACGTGTCACTTTGACATAGTTCTTCACTTACCCTAAGGTAAGGTGAAACTTTATCAAAGTTATACTTAGTTTGTTTCATCATCACTTGGTCTACACCTTTGTTATCTTGTTGCCCATTTGTGCATGTTTTGCTCATTCTCACCCTCTCATTTCCTCATCCTTTTGTCATTTTGAGAAAAGAAAAAACACTGCATGATACCACTGGAAATAATTGTGTCCACCACTTTTGTATTCTTCTTGCATGACTAGGTTACACTTGCCGGAATGTAAGAGTTGAAAGTGTGAATGGTACGTCATTACGTTCTAGTAGGCCCTATGTCTCAAACTCATATTGAGACACATTATCAACGTAGTTAGGCTTGATTCATCTTTTGATCTCCCTTAGACGTTGTTACTTTGTTCACATTACATCAACACAATTACGATACTTATGCCTCGTTCCTTGTGAATATGATTTAAGTGTCCTACATTGTGGTGTTACGTTGCCCACATCTTAACAAATCCTTAGTATACTTAGTACTTAGTTTTATTTCAAACATTACCTCAAATCTTGAAAAGTGGTGATTACGTTGTTTGTGTATCGTATCCATATTATTTTGGTGCTAAAACCTTGCTTTCTCTTGAAACTTGGTTAATGTACCTTAGTAGTATTGTTATTTACGTTCCTTACATATGTAATTTCTACCTTTTAGGACTTAGGTCTTGCTTGTTTCTAAACTGGTCATAGTATCCTTTGATTGGGAATCACATCAACCCCTTGCTAGTGCTTATGCCTTGTTCATTTTGAACTTGACATAAACATTGACATCAATTTGATCATCTATACGTTGAACTACCATTGAAAAACATAAGGTGTGAACTATTTATTGATTTATTGGTTTTCTCATAGGATTGCATGATTGTTCCTTGTGTGATAACAGTTGTATAGACTTATATCTAGGAAAATCATTGGATTCTTTGATTCTTTGACCCATCATTCGTTAGACCATTGATTAGTAAAACATTGAGACTTTAGAACAACTTATACCACGTTACACCTAGGTTTGTTATGTATTGATTACACTTAGAAAAAACCTAGTACAAAAGAGACTAGTGATGCCACCCATCATGAGAATGGAATCTAAGAAAATTGAATGCGAAGCGAGTTAAATCCTTTTGCAACTATCCCTTTGGTGGTAATAACTTAGGTCCCCTCTTTTCAGAGGTTAAAGACCATATTTATTAGTAGACCATAGTGGGGATGACTTGACTCATCTGAAGAACAACACACCCTTGATCTCGCTCACTTTGACGAACTCCTATTTTATAATAGAGATCAAGTACTCACACGAGTACTAGAATTAGGAGCAAGATTGCCACAAGAATGTGAAATAACCATAAAAACTATCAAAGAGGAGGAAGAACCATAAAGACCTCCCCTTATTGACATGGAAAATCCTTTTGATGGAGGATATGCTTCCACTTTGGGTGTTCGTAACAAAAACTTTGAGAGTGAAGGGCCAAAACCAACAGATGGTTCTCAAAACCATACTTTAAATCCTCACACAAAGTTAAGATCGAACATGAACACAAGGAGTTACCTCCTCCTCAATACGATGAAGAAGATGATCCTCACACCGAAGAGGAGGTCATACAAAGACAAATACTCAAGCTTAGTCAAAATCTAGCAAACTTAGGTTCCTCTAGTAAGAGTGCACGTAAAGAAAAACTTAAGACCAAATCAGGTGAATTTCACACCGACCCTTACGACGATGAAACATTAAGGGTTACTTGGGTGAATAGACCATCATCCCCTACAAAAGAGAAACTCATTACACAAGAGTTGTAATCCATGAAAAACATGCTCACAACTCTCCAAGAGAGTAATGTAGGTCATAGTAAGAAATACCAATATGAAGAACTATGTCCTTACCCCTTCGAGAGAGACATGTTATGGGTGTCATTCCCTAAAAACTTTGATTGTCCTAAATTTGACAAGTATAAAGGTAAAGGTGATCCTCGTGATCATATTAAAGACTTCTACATGGCTTTTTAAGAAGTAGCTTTTAGTGACAACTATCTTATATATTTGTTCCCTCACAACTTAGGAGGACAAGTGTTGGAATGGTTCCTCCACATACCCAAAGGAACAATCGTAACATGGCCTACACTAGCTGAAAATTTTGTGTGTCATTTCTCCTTTAACATGGATAGTGATATTACCATGGTAGATCTTTGTAATGCAAAGCAAAAACCAAATGAGACCTTCGCTAGTTTCTTACAATGATGGCGAGGTTAGCAAGTCGTTTCCTTGTCCCATTTCAAAAAAACAAATGGTTAGTATCTTTGTGCCGAACTTAAACCAAGACATAGCCTTCCATCTACAATGCACTCTGCATCACTAACTTCAAAGAAGTTATTGAGAAGGGAAGCCAAATTGAGAAGGCTCTCATAGAAAGGGAATGATCAAGCCCTTTTCAAAAGATAAACATGAGTCAAAATCCATAGATAAACCCAAGTTCTTTAATAAGAACAAGCATGTTTTTGGAGATTATCATCAAAACTCCAAAAGAGTCTAGACTATTCAAAGCGGTCCACTTTTAAAACTTACACAAGGACCTCGTCCCAAAAAGCGGCCCCAAAAACAAACATTTACACCTCTAATTGAGTCTTTATTTGCCATCCTTAAACAATTAGATGTTGTAAACATGGTGCAATATCCAACTACAACAATACCTTATCCAAAAGACATACCTAAACCAGCATGGTTCAAAGAACATGAATATTGTGACTTTCACCGTGTCAAAGGGCACAAGACCGACAAATGTCTAAAGTTGCAGCATTTCATTCAAGACCTTATTGAAGAAGGCAAGATTGAGGTGGATTCACTGAATCAGGACAAGGTCCTAATGAGAAAATGGGAATATTCAAACAAGCCTTTCCCAATCATGGTAAACTAGAAAATAAGAAGCCAGATGATGTCAATCCTCTAATGATTATAGAAATACCAACTATGTGTATCCATCAAATGATAAT
The DNA here is from genome assembly GCA_018340775.1 of Taxus wallichiana var. yunnanensis. Lineage (NCBI taxonomy): Eukaryota > Viridiplantae > Streptophyta > Pinopsida > Cupressales > Taxaceae > Taxus > Taxus wallichiana. Next base: position 187,036,078 of record CM031240.1, on the reverse strand, counting down.
CCTTTTTATTCCCTCATAGGTTGTATTTGTTCATCTAGTGAACAAGTAAACACTATTAGGATCTTAGGTGACAGTTGTGTTGTAGGCACACAATGTGCTCACTTGGTAATTTCGAACCTCCTCAACCTATCCTTAGGAAGGTCAATATGACTTACTAGAATAATTGGAGAAAACCATGACTAAGATCTCGATCTTAGACCTCCTAAAAATATCAAATTCTCATAAAAACATACTGTATAAAATGCTTTAGGGATCAGGAGTATCCATAGATGTAGATCCTATGCACCTTCAAGCGATGGTCGCAAATCTAAATTCTAATGATTACATCTCTTTGATAGGCATGAAATCCCAATGCGAACGAGCACAAATTAACTTTATATATATAATTATATATATATATATATATATATATGTCTTCGTTACTCATCGTAAGATAAAGAGAGTGTTTGTGGATGGTAGATCCGGTCTAAATATTTGTACATTGAAGCTTGTCAGGAAGCTAGGCCATACAAAAGTAGATTTGGATGCTAAGACCATTATGATCATGACTTATGATAATGAAGAGCATGAGTCAATAGGTACCATAGTGATCCCAATGGAAGTAGGGCCCACATATCATGATACAAAGTTCCATGTCCTTGACTTGGACCTTCCATATAATATGCTTCTAGATGCCCGTGGATTCATGCCATGTAGGCCATTCCTTCGACCTTCCACCAATGTATCAAGTTATGTCACGGAGGACAAATTATCACCATCCCAGGTGATCAGAACCATTTACACATTGTAGAGCACTACATAGCTTTTCTCGTGCAACATATGAATGTCCTTCTACCGATATTGTTGTCCCATTACTGAATTGAGGCTATAAAGGATTATATAGATCTAGATACTTTGACTCCTTGTAATCATAATTTTCCCACATTAGTCAATCCCTTTACCTCATGGGAAGAAACGATTGGGAAAACTATGGCCTAGATGACCAATTCAATCTTCAACAAGCTCTTTTAATATCAGATCTTTCAGTGTCACCTAAGACATGTGGAAGACCATACTTCTAATTCAAAAATCACTCCATCTAGTTTCCCTGAACCCTTTGAGAAGTTTGTTCCTAGTGGGCTCTTGTCAGATGAAAATATGCTAGAAGATCCTACCCACTGGATACCGAAGGAACTATGACTTCATGTCACCATGCTCCATATTATGTTAAAGGTCACCGCATGATGCACGTCATGGGTTATGAGGATTTGAATGTGGCATAAATGCACAAGGCATATTAGAGCCTATTCCTATTCCTCGGTATAAATTAAAAAACACGGTCTTGGTGTTATAACTCATGATGATCCACCATCAGAGATAGATGCTACCTCTTATGAATGTGAGGATAACTCGTCTCATTTTAAAATGACACATATTCCCAATATAGCTTATAGGAGGATCTTGCCTCTACTAATATATTTCTAGATTTCGTTATCTTCACCCTTTCTAGATCCAATTCCCAAGTCACCCTTGTATATCCCAAACTCATTGATTGGGATCAAAAATTCATGTTCCGTTAATTTATTTGAAACCAATGAGGTAATTGCGAGTTTATGAGACTTAGAGATACCATTCCAAGTGGTGATCATAAGAAGGGTTTCTCCATAAAATTGGATGCATGCACATACTTTGGTGAGGAGGCAGAAATGTGTGGTCATTTGAGCAAGAAGATATAAATCAATGGAAAAAATACTACAAAGAATCCTTGCAGCAAGAATAAACATAAGTCTCATAAAGACAAGCTCTTTGAGGAACTTATGGATGAACAAACATAATAATCAACAAAAAGGTAATTCCCCCATGGGAAGATAAAATTCTTTTAGAGCCACCTATAGAAGTGGATCTCACTCTCCCCTTGATCCTACATGGATGGAGGATGTGTCAAAAATGCTAGTTGAAGAGACGATTAATGTCAACATCGGGTCAGAAGAGGATCCTAAGATGATAAAGCTGGGAGCTTCACTCTTGGTGCAAGAACAAAAACCATAGTAGCACTATTACGATATTTTCGAGACATATTCGCATGTCATATGCAGATATGTTAGGTTTTGACCCAATGTTGGTCGCACAACCTTTGTGTGCACCTAGATGCCAAACATATTAAGCATAAATTAAGGAAAATACACCCAAAGATTCCATTACTTGTTAAAGAAGAACTAGAAAGACTATTAGCAATAGGTTTTATCAAACCTATTGACTATTCAGATTAGATATCTAACATACTCTTAGTCAAAAAATCTATTTGACATCAAAATATGCATCGACTTTAAGACATTAACAAGGCATGTCCCAAAGATGACTTCCCCTTACCCAACATCGACATGATTGTCGATTCCACTATTGGTTATGAGATGTTGTCCTTAATGGATGGATTTTTAGGCTATAACCAGATCAAGATCGTAGAGGAAGACCAACATAAGACTGCTTTCATCACCCCTGGGGGACATTATCTATCAAGTCATGCATTTGGACTCAAGAATGTTGAGGCCACATATTAACGAGCCATGACCATTATTTTCCATGACATGATGAGTGACATCATGGGATTACGTTGATGATATCTTAACAAAGTCTAAAACCATAGAAGAGTACCCAAAAGTGTTGAGGTGTATCTTCCAATGCCTATGAGATTATAAGGTTCATTTGAATCCCAAGAAGTGTGTTTTGGTGTATAATCAGGAAAGTTATTGGGTTTCATTGTTTCATAAAGAGGGATAGAGGTAGATCCCACCAAGGTTACAACTATTACAAAGATTCCTCCACCAACGAACCTTAAACAACTACGAAGTCTACAAGGAAAGATTCAAGCAATCCATCGATTTATATCACAGCTTGTGGATAAGTTCCATCCTTTTACACATCTATTGAAGAAAGATGTTACCTTTAACTGGGGACCTGACTATCAAAAGGCCTTTGAATTGCTTAAGCAATATCTAGCCAACCCACATGTTCTCATGTTGCCTACCCCAAGAAAACCCCTACTTGTTGTATATTTCAGCCACCCAATTCACTATTGGTGCACTGCTTGCCCAATATGACCTTGGACATAAAGAAAGGGTGGTGTATTACCTTAGTCGTACCCTAATTTCCTATGAGCTAAACTATCCTCGATCAAAAAATATTCACTTGGCTATGGTCTTTACGTTTACGAAAGTTCACCACTATATTCTTAATAATAATATCAAGCTAATATCCAAAGTTGAACCTCTCAAATACGTCTTATATAAACCTTCCCTTACATGATGGATGGCTAATTGGATCATCCCCTTTCGTGATTTTGATATCGAGTTTGTTAACCAAAAGTCCCTAAAAGGACAAGTACTTGCAGATTAGCTAGTTAAGCTCCTTACCAAGGATGGAACCATTGTGTCAGATGTATATCTATGATATATATTGAGGAATATTTCGTGTGGAAAGTCCACTTTGATGGGTCATTCATCTTTCATGGTTAAGAGTAGGAGTGGTACTTATCACTCCCATGGGAGAGGTTATTCCATAGGCATCTCGTTTGGGATTCCCTTACACAAATAACATTATAGAGTATGAGGCGCTTATCATTGGTTTAAAAATAGCTATCACATGGAACATCAGATAACTATGAGTCATTGACGACTCCTAATTGATTATTAATCATGTTAATGATGAGTACAAGGTTAAAGATGAAAAATTTGTTCCATACAAGAAATTAGTTGAAACTCTGAAGGAGTAATTTGTATAGATTATCTTTGAGCAGAGACCAAGATCACATAATCGATCAGTGGATGTCATGGCTACCATTGGTCTTTTCTACACATTCCACCTCAGGAAAATAATACATCATTCTTTGTTGAACACTTGCAAGTGCCTGCATACGACATGTCGAGAATATTGTCTAGCATGTGAAGTTTTTGGTCCTCTATCTCCTTGGTACGATCCCATTTTCAACTACTTACAAGATGGAAATTTTCCCCAAATATCTCCCATACCGAGAAAAGAGCCCTTATCCATTGTATAGCCCGTTATAATCTCCTAGGAGGTACCCTCTATCATCGTGGCTATGATGGGAATATGTTACGTTGTCTTGATATGAACAAGTCAATCCAAGCAATTAAAGAAGTGCATGGAGGTGTTTGTGGAGCACACACAAGTGGGATGGTCCTTGCTAAGAAACTATTGAGAGTAGGTTACTATTGGCCTACCATGGAAGTAGACTATTGCAAATTTGTCAAGAAATGTGAACTTTGTCAAAAATATGGAAACTTGATACATGCGCATAGACAATGCTTTGCAGCCCATCACAACACCTTGGTCATTTTCCAAATGGGGACTTGATCTCATAGGGAAGCTCACTCCAACTTCCTCAGATGGCCACACTCATATTATCACACCACCGAGTACTTCACTAAATGGGTAGAGGCTATACCTCTCACTTACGTAGTGGTGCACAAATCTCCAAATTCATAATGAACCATCTCATTTGTTGTTATGACATCCCTTCTATCAGCCATTGTAAAACAATGGTAAATAATTTAAGAACAAGATAGTCAAAGCGTTATGCCAACACTTTCAAATCGACTCAAGTGGTCAACCCCATATTACCCTCAAGGTAATGGACAAGCTAAAGCCACCAATAAAACCCTTGTTCATATCATGGAAAATATGGTTAGTAAAACTGGCCATAATTGGCACCTTCAGATCCATCCGCCCTCTGGGCCTATCGAACCTCCATCTTGCACCCCTACTAGTGCTACTCCCTATTCACTAGTCTTTGGAATTGAGGCCATTATACCCTTGGAAATTGAGCTTCCCTCCCTGAGAATATCTCTAGGACTATCTAGACAAGGATGAAGATTATAGAGTAGCTCACCTAGCAGAGTTGGAGATAGTAGATGAGAAGTGTATGAGAGCACTAAATCATTTGAAGGTTTATCAAAACCAGGTATCACGAGGATACAACAAATGGATCATACCTCGTCAATTTAAGGTAGGAGATCTCATTTTAAAGGAAAACCAATTTAACACGGTCAAGGATCGAGAAAAGAAAGGCAAGTTTGAGCCCAACTGGTTAGGACCATATGTGGTGGTCGCTAAGTATGGTTCGGGGCATATAAAATGGCTCACTCTAATGGTGAGGAATTAAAGGAACCAATGAATGTAATGCATCTCAAGTGGTTCTATGCTTGAGTATGAGGTTCCTTGGAAAAGTAAGAAAAACAAGCAAAAAAATCAAAAATTAAAGAAAAAGTAAAAAGAAAACAAGTCGTCCAACTATGAAAACCACACAATTGTGGCACATTGGGCAAGTCCTTGGGTGAAAACTGATTTCCGAAGTGCTTAAGGAGGATTTATTGTTCACAAGCAACTCTCATTTATGGATGGGTAACTATCACTTCTATCTAAGGCTAGTTTTCCTAGAGTCTAGGAATCCTCTTGAACCTACCTTTAGGGCCTTGATCTGGCTGATCTATTCTTGTATCTATGTGAGGAATCACCCTTGTATATTCCCATCTAACGCTGGGGTCAACCTTCACATTTTCACCATCTTGCACATATGCATGACATTCTGCCCTTTTACATCCCCTCTATCGTTGGGGCATCCATGATTCTTCATATGTTGTACATAGCTTCAGTAAACCTTTTTCAGAAAACACAAAAACATTAAAACATGTTGGAAAATCCTAAACATTGGAAAAACCCCTTTAAGGGATGACGCTACAAAAACAACATAACATTGTTTTATAGAAATCCGAAAACAATGTGAATAGTAGCCTTGAAAAGTTATCTTTTAGATAACACCAAAAATAGTAGAAAATATATTAATACTGTCCCAAAAAACAAAGTAGTGGTTTCATTACTTTTAGTTGTCGGTTTGTAGATTTTTTATTGTATTATCTTTTCATGTTGTGTGCTTTTTAGATTGAATTCATTTGCTTACTTAGGTTGAGTTTTACTTAATCTTTTGTGCACTATATTGAGTTCATTTTATCTTGCATACTTGTATATATTTGTGTTGTATTAGTTAGATTTGATTAAGTTATATTTGTTGTTTGTGTTGTACAGTTTGTTATCATCATAACATCATATCATCTATCATCTATCATCACATCTATACATCATATATCAATAAAAATCTAAGTTGCATAATCATGAACATGAAAATTAAACATGTATGCTAAGCTACATCCATATAATATCGCCAAGAGGGGCAAGAGGGACCACCTTTTGTTCCCCCCCTCGAACATAGACCATAATAAAAATGTGAATCACCATAAGTATCACATACAAAATAACATGACATCATCTATTGCTATTTCATATCCACAAACATATGATAAACTAGATCATGAAGCATCTCATCAAAACATGTGATATCATCTATATGTTATCTCATAAATCAAATAACATGTGATACAATCATAAAACATCATGAAAAAGTCCATAATCATCATCATATATATGTCAAAATCAAATGTCCATATACAATGTGTCTCGATACATACATCTGGATACAAAATAGGCCATCATGGGCATGGATCAAAAATGTGCCTTCATAAGAGGCATAATCAAAATGAATACATGTACAATCGATCAAAAATGAGCCTTTATAAGAGGTGTACATCCGATACATACATATGTAAATACATGATAAATAATAGAGTCAACCATGACTCTCGCCCTCTCCTAGACTCGCCCATCCTAGGGCCACGAGGAGGAAGATATGTTGCTAATGTGATGGCCCTACAGAAGCCGCTACACTCTATTGTACTGTAGTCTGCTGCATGGATCAGGCTGATCGGGAGGTCCTCTGAGACCTAGATCTAGACATGCTAACATCTAGCTAATCAAATGGAGTGACCCTCTACCCATCTGGAACTGCTGGTGGTATGTGGCCTTGTAATAGGAGGCATCACCGTTAGATATCATAATATTTGATAGCATATCCACCATCTCAAATGTCGAGGATGCTCACAAAAGAGCATCACGCTCTCCTATAACCCTAGTTACATTGATCGAGCATGTGTACGCTCGTAGTTAGTCGATCTCTCGCATGGTGATAGTCAACACATGTGTCTAGGCTTAGTCCTCTACGTGGTTAAGCTCGTTGAATCGGGTAATGGATCTGCTATAATAGGCCTGTAATATGTGTGTCATCTAGGTCTCCATCTGCTTGGATCTCACGAAACCAAGCAGCCCCATCTCCTCCACCTCCATGACTCACCTATGATCTCGGCTTGATCTCACTATGATGTGAGGACTATAGGTGTGCCCTAGCCCGATCCCTCTCTTTCGTCACCTAGAGTGAATAGCTACAACCTGTTGTAACTGCCGATGTAACACAACTACCTGCCCACTATCATGATCTCTACCATCTCTTCCACCACCCTCCGCACTATGTAATGGGATAAGAATCGGCCCTCACTTTGCACATCTCCGGGCAGAGGACCATGTGGCACTACTCTCTAGGAGGCACTGATGTAAGAGAATATGAATAACAACATGAATACCCACTTGGTGACATTTGTATCTCGAGAAACAATGGGGATCTACCTCTACCCCGGTCTCTATCCTGTCCACTCCTTCACCACCATCATGTTGCTTCCCATCAAACCCATCATCATTTGTGTCATCATCATCCTCCTCACCACTAATCCACTTCTCTGGAGGTGGCATGATCCCTACATCCCATGCTTCCCGAGGAATGGTCAAACAACGAGGTAAAATTGTAGCATACCATGGTGCATAGGTGGTATAACCCTAGGATCCATAATTTGGCGAAAGCGGAGCCCATGTTAATAGAACCATCTAATCAAAAGCTGGCTGTAGCTCACTACGGCCTAATCTTTGGACCAATATCAAAGGTCTCCTTGGTTTGACACCGTACCACATCTCGAGTCCAGGGCACATCCGAATGGCCCCAAACTTGTCTCGACATTGATCAACCTGTAATACTCTCGATGTATCCACGGATGCCCGTAATAAAATGATTTACCATGGCGAGACCGAGCTTGATTGTATCCTCGGCCATTGATATGCTCTATAGGGCCTCCACACAATCATATGTTGTTGAATATCATCAAAAGAATGATGGTAATAATATGTATCTCCCATATGGCCACGTACATCATCGCAATGGGAGCCCAACCAAATAATGACAACTCATCCACGACTTAAGCTCATAACACTCCTGTAGGGTGACCAATAGCTATATGGTCCCAGGCCCATATCTGTAAAAGTGTGGTTGGACCTACCATCTTCTGATGGTAGTATGTAATCAAGTGAAGATCCCAGTATAAGTGTGTCAGTATGCACTAACCCCAACAATATCACTCTCCTTTGAGCAGGCCCTGAATCACAGTAATCAAACCTAAGGGGAATGGTGTGCTAGTCTTGTCATTAAGTAAGTGAAGGAAGCCACTGACAAGATTCATGAGATACACTGGCACACGATACAACCTTAGATAAGAAATACCACGAAGAAGGTGAATTGCCATACCTCGTCGAGGTATCTCATCTACACTAAAAAGCTCTATCAAACTATATGTGAGATGTGTGGCATCAGTCTCATACTCAATCAAGTCCCCCATGATCGGGACTCATAAGATCCTCCACATGTCCTCAAGAGTGACCATCATCTCACCAGTAGGCAACTCCGAAACACCGACTCTCGCTATGCCACCACTCGTTAAAGCTATAATCAAGTTGTGATCTATGGTGATCATTGCGACATCTGCGCGATGTGATTAAGCATGACCACGTCAAGGTAATATGAAAATACTTTGTCTCACATCATCGAGAGGGGAGCATCGAGGTTGGAAAATTGGCCATGGTGCTCTCGTACTGCAACACGGGTAGCTGCCTCTACAAAATCGAACAAAACACTTGTTAGATTTTTTCTTCTATCTCACATCGGCTAACATCATCCCATTATCATTCATAAGTTCTTCTCATCGTCCCTACGTTCTTCTATATTCCTTCGAATAACTTTTCATTTTTCTTCTAAGTGTTCAAAAACATGTTTTTTGACACATGCGCGCACCCTTGTTGGCACATATGCGTATAATGATGTGTGTGCTTGCGGTTTGACACCTGCACTCACATAATAACATGTGTGTGCGCATCCTGGTTTCCCCCTACAGCCGACACTTGCACGTCACTCATGAAATTTATGCGCCTTTTGGCGTGCACACACGTGCACTTGATTTACCCTATCTCAATGCATGCACGTCCATTTCTACCCTTACGCATTCACACACCCATCAACCCAAAGACTGTGTGTACCTTACTACCCCTACGTGCCCATAAGGCACGCACATACGTTAAGCCCCCTAAAAACCATAATAAATGATATTAAATGCTAAATTTGACAAGAAGGGAGGGGGTACTCATGTAAGGTCCATCGCCCCAGCACTACGTATACTCACAAATTTTCTTCCCACCTCCTACACCTTTGAATTCATGTCATCTCTCCTCGGGTCCAAACAATATGAATAATAAAATAGAAAAGAGTCGCTATCAAATGAATTACTCGTGATGATTTTACCCCGAGAGGGGTATATATGATCATTTTTACTTGTCATGATGCATTCTCACCCACCATGATGGCCGAAATGCATCATTTCACCATCGTGATCATTCTCAATTCTTCTATTACCCATCGTGATGATTATTTTTATTAAATAATTATTTTTGACCCATTTTTGACTCACTAGGGCATATTTTTGCTAACTCGCGCTCATTTCTTCTCCCAAGGAATTTTGGTGCTTTTAGACGATCTTCTAATCAATTAATTCTTCTAACCGATCAAAAATATAAAAATTGAAAAAATCAAAATTTTCAAAAAATTATAAAATTATTCAAAATCCAAAAAAATCATAAAAATTTGAAAATGGAATAAAATTTGGTAAAAATCTCATACGCAACTGAAATTTGTGTCACACACATGGTATTCATTTCATATCTTGCTTGCATTTTCATGTGTTTTGAAACAATGACTCACAGATCATCTAGATCTACAACCATTTACAAAGCTAGATTGTTTGCTTTATCTGTACTCTAGGGCATAACGAGTTGTTTGGTATTGTTTCGTAGCACACAATGCTTTCTCATTGGACCCTTGTGTCCTTCATCAATTCCCCTCGCATATATCCTTTCTTAGGGCACCACTTTTAACCCTTTTGTTTATCACAAACATTTGGGAGACTGCAACTTGATAACAAAACATTTGTGTAACTATCTTGAACATTGTTGGTTTGAGTATGTGTGTTTGTACTTGTTTCCATGTTAGATCAACTTGTTTACTTCTTGTATTGCATTACATTTTGTATGTTACATGGAGTTGGTATTTTAGCAATGGATAATTGTTCGTATTATGGCTTTTCATGTCATTTTACACTTTTATCGTATGCTTACATTTTTAATAAGGGTCGATGATGAAGATCATTAGCAATATGATGAAAATTAAGTTGTTTACAAGGAAATGGATGGATTTTATCTCAATCCCCCTTCTTCATACTAATTTTTCTTCTCTCTCCATCACACTCGATTCACCATTCTTCCTCCATATTTATGCACACTCCTCTCAATATAAATATCAAATGTTTGGTGCCTCACTATTCAAGTGAGTAGCTCCTCTCGACTTGGTTATTCAATATGACGTGGAAGATGAGCAACAACAATAAAGGTAGGAGAATTATATTTCCTAGGTACTTAGTACTCAGTGTCAACAAGACTAATATGGCTTCCACTCTTCTCTTAGAATTTTTATGCCCTTTACGTGCGGCATCCCATCTTCTTCTTCTCTATCTATTTTATCTCTTCATTTTTATCGTCGATCGACCTCTTTCATCACCCCATCAACACTCGAGGGGGAATCTCTCACCTTACTAATTTTTCTTCTACCCCTATCAAAAATTTACTTGTTTACACTTGTCTACTTTCTTTGAAGTGACATAGCTTACACCATCCCAAAGAGGGGAAAATATAGACACTATAGTTCATCAAAGTAATCTTATTCCTAATATTGCACTAACTATTCTACTCCCAAGCAAATTGATGATACCTCGTCAATTAGGCCTATCTAACTCTCCTTTTACGACATTCTTTTTGTTGTATTCCTCCTATAAACAACTAATCGGGCTAATACACCCTCCTATTAGCTAAACCTTGTTCCTATCTCATTCTAAACCACTTCTACAAGCTTCCTAGGCTATCGATCCATCGCATTAGATTAAGTAGACCCCTCAAAAATTCTCTCAGGTCACTAATCCTTTTCTAAACAGGATCAATTAAGCCTAAACCAAGATTAACTAGCCTAAGGCATGTTTAACCTCTTTTAAGCCTAGTCAAATCTTACTTTGACTTACTAAAAGTGCTTTTCGACTTACCTTTTGTCCCACATACACCCAAATCATTCCATTCTTGGAATTGGAAAATTATAAATAGACCCCTACCCCAAGTCATTTTCTAAGAACACTTCTTCCCTCTAGGATAAACTATAGTATTTTGCTTAGGATTAAGAGTATTATTCATTGTTATTCAACTATCATACCTTCCATTTACATATTCCAACTCAAGCTTGAGTAAATGAGGAGAACCATATGGTCTAAACAAGCATTAATGGTGAGCTCTCACTCTCAAACCCTTGAGCATCAAACAATCATAACTGATTGCTAGGATCTTCAATAGGTTCATATTTTTATAGCTTTCAAAGATTATAGAGTAATATTCATGTTAGTTTTATGTTCTTTCAAACTTATAATGCATGCATAAGTATAGCTCTTGTTTATATCTTATCTTGATGGTTCATAGTTAAGTTATTGAAAGCTTTTGGGGTTTCTTAAGTGTTCTTGCCTCATTCCATAAATTTTCTAAATTTTCCTTGTTCACAATATCATAGTGAAACCCAACTATTTTTCCGCGCTAAGGTAAAAGTTGCCTTTAAATGGTCTTCTCTTCTTCCATTCAGAATGACTATTTCAACTGAAGGAGGAAATTGCTCCCAAGCACGTGCGGAATTTTGTTATGAAATTTTACAATGAGGTATGGACTCGAATTCTACGAATGTTGTTAAATCTGCTAAAATTTTGGACCCTATCAAATGGTATCAAAACAATTGCCTTATTGCTTATTTTTGTGGCCGCATTCCCTCAAAAGCCTACCTTCAGAACTGGATAAAAAACCATTGAGAGTCCAGCGGTATCCTGGTTTCAAGTATCCATAACCTCACCAAGGGGTTTTATCTTTTTCCTTTTGTGAGCCTTCTCAGCTTCAATCCCTCCTTCTTAAGGAGGCTTGTTGGTATCTAGGAATACCTGTTAGTGCTTTCTTGGTGGACCCTATATTTTAGCCCCACCACCAAGTTTCGTTAAAAATTCCCATTTGGATTGAACTTCCCGGTCTTCCTGTTCATCTCTGGTATTTTTTATAGAGATTGTGAAACCCATTGGTAGGGTGATTTTCCATGAATAAGAGCATTTTTTTTGCTCATCCTAACAAACGTGTGTGTGTCAAAGTTGACCTTGTGAAAGATCTACGGGACCACCTAGATATTCAAGTTGGGTCCTTGCGTATCTCTCAAAAGGTGGTTTATTTTAACCTCCCCAACACGTGTTTTCGTTGTCAAGCCTCGGACCACCGCATTCGTGATTGTTCGCTTCTAGCTCATTACAAGCCAACAGTGATTGACCCACGACTTCCAAGCCACAAGGCTGACCCTACAACTAATGGTTGGAATAAAATAGGGAATAAGAAGGGCTCTGGTGTGAAACCCACTCAAGAGGTTCTATCTACCCCCTCTCCTTCCCTTCCTCCATCCAAGGATGAGTCAGGCTTGAAGCCACTTCGCCCGTTGATTTCCATTCCTTCTAAACCCTCGCATAGTCTAGTTTTTCTTTCAAGTTTTGAGAATTCTAGGATTCTTGCTTCAACCTATTTTTCTTTGTGATGCTATCACGGTCCACCTCAGGAGGTCTCGCACAATGTGCAAGGGGATAGTGGGGCCAAATGCTGCTCCATTCAAGTTGAGCTTTCTGATTCAGACCAGATTCCACTTGCCAATAATTTTTCCGTTCTCGGCTCAGAGGATGGTTTTGAGGATGGGCATAGGGAGTTTGACATGTTTTATTTTTCATGAATTTCATCTCATGGAATGTTTGGTCTGACAAATCCCTCTTGAAAATTATTTGTTCATTTAGCTTGCCAATGTATTGATAGTTTAGATATTATTTATTTACAAAAATTAAAATTTCTAGTTTTTTGCTTCAGAATACTCTAACTTGCATTGCCCCATATTTCATGCATTTTCACACACAACACATTAATGGTAAAGGTGGTGCTAGCATTTCCATTGCACCAAATTTTTGGCCTTAATCACCACCTCGGGTTAGGATCCTGCTAATCGGGTTGTGTGGGTGATTATGGTTATTAATGATATTACTTTTGGTATTCTCAATGTTTATGCCCCTAATGATGGCTCCGAAAGAACAACTTTATGGAAATGGTTAGGTGATAACTTACCTCTTTCTTATTGGTTGGTGTGTGGTGACTTTAATATGATAGAGAATCTAGATGATAAATTTAGTGCCCTCCCTATGCGATGGTGTGTTGGCAAGTGTGCAACTTGGTATTTCTTTAAAATCCATTGGGGACTTTCCAATCCATTGCTCAGACGATGATAGGAGTTTAAAGCCCAAGCTTGGTATACTTGGACCAATCTTCGAGAAGGATATGATCAGGTTTTAAAATGCCTCGACCATGCTCTTATTTCACTAGAAGATATTTTTAATTTTGACACGCAAGGCTCCTTCATTATTAAGGTATGATCCGGGGAAAAATTTGGTGGCGATTCTTCACTAATTAACGAATATTTAGATTTTGAAATTTTTTATTAGGAAAATTTTAAATGTCGTATGGACTAGCCTTTCACCTAAAATTTATGGGAAGTAGTTCATTTGGGGGTTGGCTCACCTAGTGTTTATAATAAATTTCATATAAATATATATATTCACCACAGTAAATCGGTTACAATGTACATACGGTATTAGGGATATAGACTTATAGTATACATCTCAAGCATATGCCATAGATATTTGTTTGTTTGAAAGAAGGGTTTAGGGTTCCTAGACGCTACCCGACATAAGGTTTTAGGGTTCAAGACATGCAAATGTGTTTTGATTCCATGCACGTGCCGATCCCACCGCATGTATGTGTTGCCCAAATGTAGAGTAAATACAGGATCACCTATATGTTCTACCACATATGCGTTTTGCAATTGCCCAATTTTAGAGTAAATACATTTTATCGTCAACCCACACCTTGTTTTCCTCCGCATGACAATGCCTCACTGACTCACTCCCGCATATGTGCATCCATCGAAAATGAATCTTTTTCATATTTTCGCCACACTAAAAGCATCCTTCCTCAGATGCAAGTCACATGATTGCATATTCTATATCCCACCCTTTTTTCCTTCACATTAAAAATCAATAATATGTTAATAATATAATATGATCCTTCCAATGCTCACAATGTGGAATGTCAATCAAAAAAGAATCTTTTCACATATTTTCCAGCCACATGAGATAAGCAAAATCAGATGCAAGTGCGATTTCATACCACCCAATACATGTGGAATGGACTATAGAATTAAACCCTTTTTTATTTTCAAATTTAAAAATTCAATAATATTTTTATTAATACAATTTTAAAAAACAACCCAATTCTGATGAGATCTAAAAAAGATATATTTAGACACAATTTATCCCATGATGATGACATGTAAAGTGAAGAGATGACCACTTTTTAAGTTCAACCACCATACACACCAATACAAAGCATGTAAAATGGCATGATATTAGAATTAAACCCTTTTATTATCAAATTAAAAAAATTCAATAATATAGTTAATAATTGGTATAATTAGTTAAAAAAGATGGTCACTTGAACACAGAGATGCACAATATGCATGCCACTAATCATGATGATGACATGCCTAGAAAATCTCTTGAGGAGGAAATCCTCATTATGTAAAATATACACTCACAACTATCTACCATATTTTGAAAAAAGATATGAATTATAAAATTTTATTTCAACTTAAACTTTGAAGATGTGCCTCCACTTGAGCTCAATCACGATCACGAAATGGAACAAGGAGGAAATTTCTAGTCAACCAATTATGTAAAAAAACTAGGAAATATACTTATATGTGTTGTAACAATCCCATTGATGTTGATGAGATCTAAAAAATTGAATATATTTAGACAAAATTGAGCATCCGTATAATAGCATGTTTTAGAGTTATGTGTGAGATTATATCTCCTTAAATATGAACAACATCTCCAAAATTCCTATGTATTGAGAAAGAGAAGAAAGAGAAAGACATTTGGACCATTGACAATACTTTTTAAGTTCAATGGGTTTCAGATGTGGGTTTTTCTATAAGTTTCCATTCAAGAAACCAGAAGAAATTTCAAAAGAAAGAAAGTTTGGAAGAAATGGATTTTACTATGCGCTATATTCCAACCGAATGTAATTGTACTATTTGTAGTTGGAAACTAGGAAAGGATCAAAAAATGCAGCTCAAACTTCACATAATGGAGAGAAACATTGAAAAGTTTGAAGGACAAGATTTCCAAAGTATATGAGTTAGTTAAGAAAAGAAGATGGTCAAATAAAATGAACACGAGATGGAAAAATGCAAAAATAATGCATGCATATTAGATATGCATGTGAAGAATATGAAAATGAAAAAATTCCTAGAAAATCTTGTTGAGAAAGGAGAGAACTATTACAACTCACCTAGAAAAATGTTGGAATTAAAGAACATGTAAAAGATGGAAGCTAAAAATATAAGAGCTACAACTATCTACCATATTTTGAAAAATTAGACTATTAGTCTAGAAGGAGTGATTTCCAATTTTAGAACAAAGCAATTATAAAATTTTATTTCAACTTAATGGCTTTCCTAATCTTCCTGGAAAAATAAAATCTTTTATTGTAATGAGTTGGTCGACAACAAGAGCTGGATCTTCTTGATGACAAGATAGATCGTAGAAATTGCCAAATGCCTCAACCGATGAAGAATGATTGATGAGAAGGAGGATTTGGAGGAAAGAAAAAGTAAAGATTGTGCAGCATGAAGATATTTTTTTTTCATGGTTGTTTATGATTTTGAGGTCACACAAGTGTCTATTTGGTGTGGAAGAAGCAAACCGCATGACAACACAACATAGATTTGCATTCATATGTTATACTTTTGAGAACCATCGAAAGGATACTTCAGTGTGAAATAGAATAATTGAATATTAACACCCCATACATAAAATGATAGAAAATATTATGTAAGTGATTATATTATCTAGGATAATATAATATGTGTTGTAATAATTAATTACATTATTGTAAATGTAATTATGAGTGGGTGAGTAAATATTGTTATGAGTTGTTGAGTAAACAAATCATTAACAATATTAGTTTTAATGAGAAAACAAAATCTCACGTATAATAGCATGGAGTTGTTTTAGGAGTTATGTGTGGAGATATTTATGGAGATTATATCTCCTTAAATATGGAACAACATTCCTATTTAAATGGATGTAATACTTCTATGTATTGAGAAAGAATAAAGAGTAAGATTTGAATTTTCTTTATGCAATTATGATATTAACTTTTCATACTTCATTTATAACATTACATAAAATGACATGCATAATGCAAAGAACATAGAAATGTTATTTCAAGTTTGAGCATTGGAATGGATGATTATAATGCAACTAAATTGGTATGCATTGGTATGGACCATATGCATGGGAATGAAATTGCATTCGAATATTAACCTCATTGCACCATATGATTCTAATCCATTATATGACACATAAAATAAATCTTTGATGTAGAATAGTTAGCACATTTGACACTATTGCAAAAGTAGAAGAGTTGATCTATGACCTTCATGTATATATGTCCAACAATCCCAAGAGATTCCTTGAGTTTTAGAAATTTGTGATTGGTGTGACTGATGGTAAAAATTGCTTAAAGATGTAGATACAAGGTGGATTTCTATGTATGAACCTGCATGTAAAATTTTTCAAGAATATCCATCATTGGTTGGTTTTATGTAAAAATATCGTAGAGAAGTTGACAAGGAAAAATATTTGTTGTACCATTTAACAGATTTGGAAATGTTACTAACTTTAAGTGGAATTCTCCCCATGTTAAGGGAAATAAACTATTTGAGTAAACATGCTCAAGAGAGGTCAATATATATTGTTGATTTCATACGGTTGAGGAAACGTGTCTGTCAAACTCTTGATATGTTGTACATGTCCCAAGAGGGCTTTAAAGGGCCTGTATTTGAGAACTGGAAAATGTTAATAGACATCAAAGATCCTAATTTCTATCTGAAATTCAATATTAAGGATTATCTTTGTATAGTTGTAAATGGGAAGGAAATTCCAATGCATACATTTCAGCAGAGAGTTGATTTGGCTGGAGCAGAAATTGAAGAAGTTCTGTTACATGCATCTTATATGAGAATGTTATTTCGATACAAGGATGAAATTGAGAAATATTGCACAAATTTTATCTTCATAAATTTGTGATCATTTTAAAAGGGATGATCTTTTAGAGGCTATGGGAGTGGTGAATCCCATATTCTGAATGTCTTTGATGGTAACAACAAACAATTTGTAAGTGAAATATTTCGAATAAGATGTATGTTCTAGTAAAGAATTTCAGCAAGACTGTACAAATAAGTAGTGTTGAGATTAAATTTATTTTTCAAAAACATTTACTAACAACTCAATCATCAAATTTTGGAATTGCAATGTTGGATCAATATCGGTGCCTAGACAATCCAATAGAAAATGGAGCTATAACAAGGCTATGGAAAAACAACATCAAAGCAACATCCTGCAAGAAAGTCTTAGTGAATATTTTTGTCTATATGAGATTTTCCAAACAATGATTTTGGGATCAGTAGAAGATGAACATGTTTTTAGTGCAATATATTTTGTGAAATCAAAGCTTCGAAACAAGTTGGAGACTTGTTTGAGATTATATGTTTCACATTATCAGTCGATGCATTTCCTTATGAAAGGGTGATTGTGACTTGGACTTCACTTGTTGATAGAAGAGGAGTCAAAAACACAACAAACAACAATGATGATCTTAGTTTTGAACAGGAGGTGGATGTTCTACTGAGTCTGACACTAGAGATGCAAATGTCTTTGAGGAAAATGCTCAAACATTGTTTTAGCTGTTACATTTTAGGCTCGACACTTGTACCTTGGTAAGACTCAAGACACATGTTTTATAAATATTTATATAATCCTATCTGTAAACTTCATTTGAAATTGCTACAGATTTTTTGATATAATGATTTTATATTTTTATTGAATCCCTTTGATTTTTGTATACAATGCATTCATGCAATAATAAGATACGAAAACATTAATTACAAATAGAAAACATATATTATACTTTACACATTACATTGTAATTTGTTTCAATTTGTTATGTGAAAAATGAAACACCAAACATGTGAATTTAAATAGTCCTATATATAAACTTCAATGTTCATATCAAATTGATACAAATTTTTGGCATAAATGATTCCAATATCTTAATTCCTTTTAATTTTTGTATACAATCCAACAATAAGATACATTGTTTCAGTTTGCATTGTGAAAACAAAACACTAATGATGCAAATTTATATACTCATATATTTAAACTTCGTATGAAATTGGTATAGATTTCTTGAATAAATGAATTTCAATATTTTTATTCATATTTCCTTTTAAATCTTGTATACAATGCAATAAATAGATATTAAAACACAATATTCAAAAACCAAAGATGCAAATTTATATACTCGTAACTATAAACTTCATATGAAATTGGTACAGATTTCTTGAATAAATGATTTCAATATTTTTATTCATGTCCTTTTCATTTTTGTATACAATGCAATAACAAGATAAAAACAATAATTTCGAATAGAAAACATATAACTTATACTTTACAAATTACATGAAAAAAAAACAAAAGTGAAAGATGCAATGAAAATATTAATATAATTAATAACAATATTGATTTATATTTTTTCAAAAAACTTCATAAAATGTCTCAGTAGAAAGTATTACAAACTCATAGAGTCTTATAATAAAACAAACTACAAAGTCATAACTTATAACAAAGTTCCATCTCAATCTATTAGCTATGATGTTGCCTCACTCTTAGGAATTTTTTCATCATGAATTATTCTTGATTTCACTAGATCCATAACTACGGCATTGATACTAGAAAGATTTTCAATATCTTGTTTCGTCGCATCACCTGCTGATAATAAACTAGGATCCACATTAGATTTTTACTTGAACAAAATATTTAGATCCATGTTGTGCTCCTTGATAATTTTCTTCAATGTATTATTCTATTTATTTTGGAGCACAAGTTTTTCTTTCAGTGAAATAACAACAACTAAGATTTTTCGCGCAGTCTTTAGATGAATATCTAAGAGTTATGCTTTAGTCTTCAAATTTTCATATTTTTCCTATGTTTGTAAAAAACATTATTAGTTACAATTTACAAATCTAAATATGCAAAACTAAAATTTCAATGCAAAGAAAGAAAAGAAAAACTTATGATAGCTTTATCTTTTTCCACATTTGCAATCAGAACAAGGTTTTTATCTCGAGCCCATTGGTGAAGTAAGCTTGGGCTTCACCATTTAAATTTTCTAACCTGTTCAACATAACATCCAACACATTATCATTATAGTCATTACAATTATTATGGTTATCGAAATATCCTTATTCACCAATATATCGATCTTTCCTGGCTCATTTTGAATTAAAGCAAATAATGTACTTCTTTGGGAATGGTTGTGAAAACAAATATTTATTTCCTTCATCAAAATATTTTCCCGCAATTCCCAAGTTTTCAATAATTTTATATCGGGAAAAAACTTTAGTCACATTAACATATCAACTTTTGGCCAAAAAATTATTCAAAGGAAAAGATGTTAATTGATCTAGAGTCTGTGGTATACGGAGGAGGAGGAGATGACGTGTCATGTGAAATAGGTGAATCAAGTTGTAAAATAGGAGCTTATTTTGGTTGCCCCTAAATAATATTATGGGGATTGAAGGTATTTGGATCACCAATACCACTCTCAATACCCAATAAATCATCATCAAGATCAATGTCATGCAAAATGGTGGTGCCCATTGCACTTGGGATACCACTCAAAGAGAAATTTGGAAACTGAGACGTTGTCAAATGAACTATGCCACCACTAGTAGTTGGAAAAGATATTCTTTTCCCCCTTGTTTGAACCTGTCTCTGGGGTGGTGGCGGTGGCATCTTTGATGTCTTAGGAGAAGGAACTGCAAAATGGAAATTTGAAAACACAAGAATTCAATATTTAGGAAATTTAGAAGAAAATTTAAAATTATAATTGATTAAAAAATGTATTTTATACAGTTATACTTACCATGTTGGGTATGTCTATGAGTAGGGGTAGAATTTTCTTCCACTTTCAAAGTGGATTGATTCATTGTGGCAGTGGTGTACATTTGTTCAACATGTTGTCGGGAAGATTCATGAGAACTATCAGCGGAATCTGTAAATATGTTGTAAATTGTAATGTTAAAAATTACACATAGCCGATAATATCCTAATTGATTAATAAAAATTAAATAATATATGTTACATTATTTCATGAATCATAGCTTGAGTCTTGAATTTTGACTATACAATTACATATTGGACCCTAGTATTAATACCTGGAATGATTGATGTAGTTACTTCCAACGCTTGCAATTGAGCGAAGTGTAAGAGAATTCCTCATGTTTTTTTTTGTCCGGAAGTCGAGATAGTTTGTGCATCCTGGTAAGAATTTGCACTATCCTCAGGTCCTTGATGACCTCTTAGTGTAACTTGTCTTCTTGCATTCAATGCAAGTCTTCTCTTCTGAAAGAAAATTGAAAATTAGCTCAAATTTACAAATAAATTAATGAAATTTTATTTACAAAATTGAAACTTTACACTTACATGTTGCTCATCAATAGAAAGGCATTTTACTTTCATTCTTTCATCAAGTGTAGTAGGAATATTAGCATCAGACTTCAAATTATGATACACTTCATGATATAATGTAAGTACATAATTACAACATGACAATGTTGCACCGTCATTGCAAATAGTATGTGTCAAATCTTGTCGTATCCTGTTGGATATATTTGTACACCAGTCAAAATTTTGGAAACCTAGGGAACAAAGCATGTAAACAAGAGCCCAGTATGGTATGTCTCATTGTATACCCTGCAAGACAATCCTAGCTCTGAAAAATTTGATCATAGCACGAAAAATTGTTTTGAACAACTTGCACAGTTAAACCTTGTCTTGATTTAGAGGTGTTGGCAATACCTACACATCATTGAGAAAAGGAAAATTCATTATTAATGTTTTGATAATAATAAAAGACTACCGAAAATTATATTTTATAACTTACTTTGACCAATACATAAACGTTGAAGTGGGACTCTAGATACTTTTTTCCCCATCTAAGAGCAGTGATTTTGTTGTGATAGGGTTGGCATTTGTGTAAGGAAGCCCGGTTAAGTGATGGATATCTTCTGGAGATGTCCCAAAATAAAATGCTCGAGATGGAAGATTCACTTTGAATACATAAGATGTCATGTCAAAATTGGATAACAAAAATTACAGTAAACCCGCATCTATTTTGTATTGGGGCATGTAAATTATCCCTTGAAAGCAACATTGCTCGACATGTTAATGAATGTGTCCTTTTGTGTGAGAAATGCACAAATTTGGGGGCACATAAGGTTTTAAATTGTGTTATGGGTTTTTCATGGCCATGTGCTTGGGAACGAGCTTGGGAGGACGAATGAGAATGAGCTTGGGAGGAGGAATGGGAATGAGCTTGGGAAGCCATTTGCGGTGGAATTTGGTTGTTGGAGACACGGAGGATGGAATGAGGAGTGGAGAGATTCATCTTTAGAGAATGAAATGAGCTCTAGAAATAAGGAACAAATATATATCCAACATGGGGGACATGTGGCGGTAGGAGGACCGAAGCTTACAGATGCTTGAATGTAAAGCAGGAACAAGTGAGCTAGAGAGGTAGTTGTATATATAAATACCCATCTCGCATTCCTCTTATTTTACACACACTTGTCACCCATCTATGTTTTTGCTACGGTGGTATGCCTACTCATGTATGAAATTTTCCCTGTGAAACTGATTTTTTTTATTTTCACAATTTTTTGAAAGCCCTTTTTGGAGATTCGCCACCCGTTCTATAATAATATTTTAGGGGAGGGGTCTTAAAGTGAACCTTGGTATGGTATGATGTGATTTTTTTAATCACCACTCGATTACATTTAAGGTTTCTTGGTGGGGGCTCTCAAAGTTCCCTCTAATCAATGATATCTTAATGTCACTTTGTTGAGTCACCTCGGAGTGGTCCCACTCATTGTTAAGGTTTGGAACATGACACCATGTCCGCCATTTCTACCAATTTGGATCTCATGGTAGGAAATGGGGATTCAACACACCACCCAGTTTCTCTACCGATTTGGAAAGTAGGTGGCCCAAGTCCGTAAGAGATCCGATTCAATGCATGAAGAATTCAGATGGATCTCATTGTTATTGGAGGCCAATTATTTTGATATTCCTCTCCAGATTTAGGTAGCTGAAACTTGACACAAGCTCAAGCTCATCGAGTCTCATTCGGTCCCGTGGTGCTCAGATCTAGTTGAGGTTGCATTGGTTTAAGGTGGGAGACAAATCCTCCAAAAAATTTTTCAAATCCCTTAATGCCAAACATGCTCTTCAACAGATAAAATCTATCTATGATTCGCATCAGCGACTCACAAAGCTCCCAGAGATCACTACTTCTTTTGTCGAGCACTACCGTATGGTTTTTCAAGCTCAAGAGGTTTCGATTGAGTGAGTTGATGCCATATAAAAATGTGTTGGTGTGGTGCCTAATAATCTTTCACCCAAAGATTGTGACCACTACAATTCTCCACTCACCTTAGAGGAGCTTCATGCAACCTTGCTCTATTTAGATGATGAAAAGTCACCTGGTTTCACTAGGTTCCATTGCAAATTTTAGCATAAAGATGATGTTTTGCGGTAAACACAATTTTGTAACTCTACTCACAACCCACACAATATTTTCTTGTAGTCGATATTATTTCTAACCCTTGAACTATAATATGATCCAGAGGTTTTCTCAAGTCAATCCCATTCACTGGGTAGGTCAAATTTTCGAATCACACCATATACCCTTTTTGGAATACCGAGATTATAGTACCCATGATCCTTACATGTTATATTGTCCACTTTGTGGTTTATGAGTATTATTTAACGCATGCTTTCCCCAAAGTGAGATTCTTGTAGTGATCTGCAATATGAAAATAAGATCCGCCAAAGAATTGGTCATGAAACTCCCGATATATCGCATTGATCTTCTAGTAGATGTTTGTGTAATATTCTCATGGTATGGTTGTAATACCCATCCCTGGGAGTTCACCTTGGAGTAATGTTTGAGTTCCATGATGTAGTATTGGTGTCCACTTATAATAAGCAGAGGTAGAGGACCATTGACTGTGTGATCATATTCAAGTTCAAGTGTAGGGTCATCGCAATTTGTTGTTCTTCAATCTAAAAGGGCAATCCAAAGTAAAATTCCCACAAGTGAAAATGTCACATGCTCCATCACACTACGAGGTGAGCCACGATGATGATGCCAATATTGTGAAGAAAAGAAAGAAACATCGTAACAACAGAGTGCGTCGAAGTCTCGAATGATTCCATTTTCATGGGATAAAATCAAAAGAACCCAGACTCAAGTGGAAGCAAAGAAACAAGTTAACAATAAGTAAAGTTCGAAACCTTGAAAGGGTGAAGATAGTGGGGTAAAAAGAGAGAACATCCCTTTTATTCACCACACACAACTTAACTCTCACAAAATAAACACATAATTTGTAGAGACTTTATGTACATTCGTACGATTTTTGGCTTTTCCTGAATATTTTTAACAGTTGCTTTTTCATTTTTTGGAGTGTTTGGATTTGCGAGGGTTTTGTTTTACAATTTTTCTTCTTCAGAGTGCAGTGCTGACATACGATTATATCGCGGGATGATACAAGGATCTGGACTGCTATGCCATTCACTCAGTGTTGTTTTTGACATAAATGGTTTACATGGTTGTGGAAAACGAGTGAGAGATTCTTCCTCGCACGGAAGGAGTAAGTGGTTTGTGCGAAGGAATTGTTAATCGTAATATTAATAAGTTTTGTATGGCTCTTTTGTTCGACTGCAACCAAATATGCCCATATGATCTAAAAACTACAGGACCGGTGAAACTATATGATCCAAAATCACGAGGAGTAAAAGTGTTTGACCCACGAACATGGCGAGTGGAAGTGTACAATCCAGAAAGAGGGGTATGGACAATTTTTCACGATTTCACCTTGATGATAGGATGTGAAACGAAATTCTAATTTCCCTACTTTTTACATTTTTTTACTAAATATATTCACTTTTTCGAATTGCATGAGCAAAGCATTTTCTCATTTTCCTATTTTCTCTAGCTTTCCTCCACTCTTTCCCTTGTAGTTTCAACCCTAATGGCGGGGTTGCATACAGGGATTACAACTACTATCTTTGTTTACCTGTGTTCATGCCATTTCTGAGCATAATACTCACCGTTTCAAAGTCATTTATCCCGAAACAGGGGTTTTCGGCGCATATAACTTGTTTTTGGGTGTTTGATAAAACAGAGTATGGTCCCCTCCCTCTATTTGATCATCGTCTTTGACCATAGCAAAACTATCATCTATTTTCCATGATTTTTTAATACGGATCTAACATTTTTATTTTCTAGCCATCATAAATTGATAGGGGTTCACCTCAAGGCAAACGAATCCACTTCCCTTTCAACCATTAAATTAAAAAAAACCTCAATGCCCTTCAATCTTGATCCCCGATCCCCAAAATCGTTGCTGCAAAAAATCACTACACCCATCTATAACATATTGCAGTTGTGATGAGTGGTTTGTGGTGGAGATGTTGATGACGTCACATAGCAGGGCATCTAGAGAAACTCCTGTTGGTATGAATACAATTGGGAAAAGGGTGCACGTAATGGGAATTTCTATTGTTCCCTTTTGCGGGAGAAGAAATTAGAGGGGGAGATCAAATGTTAGAAGATACAACATATATGGTAAGATATTCCTACTTTTTCTTGTATTTTATTGTGGTGTTTTTCTTCTGTGAGATCATGCATTTCTCGCACATTAGTATTATCAAACTATGGTATTTAAGTCCTTAGATATTTCCTCTATTTTTGCTTTTTTACAGAGTGAAAATGAAACTATAATACGGGAGATTATTATTTGTGATTCATGTTTTTTCCCATGGATAGGAGATGTATTTTTTACTCACCGGTTTTATTGGTAACAAAAGTTCCTAAATCTAGTGGCGTGAAATTTTAATGACTCTAGGGGAGACCTTAGAGGTTATGTTCTAGAAAGGGTTCTCACGAATGAAGTCTCATTCTGCTTATTTACATGGGAATTTCCATTGGAAGCTATCTCAGTTGTGTGCTAGAGAATCCATTGCGGCCTTGGGGTTTGGAGAGTGGCATGTCACAGTGCTTCATTTTTCTTATTTGGGTATTTTTCTTTCCTTTTTTATTTATTGTATATAAACCTGGATTGAAAAAAAAACCACATCTTTGTTTGAATCCTCTGTTGTTTATTATTGAATACTGACGTATTTGCATAGTACCCTGTTCGCCTAGGGGAAATACTAATAATGCAAAGAATGTGAAAACAGAGACTACAAAATTTATAAACCATGGTGCCATTTAATCCAAATTGGAAATAAGGCACGTTAAATTGGAAATTGGGCACAAGCTCGAAATATGCTGCAAAGGTAAATTGAATGCTCAAACATCTTACAAAGTGTAAAAAACTTGGTGTACATAGTAAAAATGCCATCAGAACAACAACTTATGTGGCTCCAAATTGACAAGTGTAATAACACTCATTTTGATGAATATATGATTGGAATTTTCATAGAAGTTATTTTACATCTAGAATTACCGACTAGAAGCTAGAATCAAGGGCACGTTAAAAACCTCTTGAAATGGAAAATGTTTCTAGGCATACCAGAGGTTATAATGAAATAATCATTTACAAAAGGAAAGAACTCTTCTACCACATAGACAAAACTGTAATAGATGCACTAAAATCTATGCACATGCTACTTGATTTCCATATTATGAGCTTTATATGGGCACATAGATAAATTGTTTCATCAAGGACTGATTGGCTTCATGACAATGTAAAGGCCTTAAATAATTAGGTTATGCCATTAAGTATTAACTCGTAAGTTGAAAGTTGAAACAAATAAATGGGCCCTGTTGTGTGATTTGCACCCTTTTGAAGGAAATATTCAATCTGTTCAAATCAGCTGACACAATGGGAGCATCCCAAGGCTGCAAGTAGCCTGAAATTGTGATGAACCTCCAGATGGGGGCTGGTTCCCCTAATGAATCACCTTTACTACTGCTAATCGGAAAAGCTTCTTGAGAAAAGAGATAGAAAACTACTATTATGAAAGAAAATACTGAAAGCATGAAGGTGATGCACCAAAAATTTAATACCTCCACTGAGATACCAAGATACTAAAAAGACGATGAAAACATGCACCACTCACGATTCATCAAACTTCTGCATAGGTGTTTTGTAGAGAGGGTGAAATTTGTAACCAGACCTAGAGGGATGGATGATCCACAACTTTGGACTTCACAAATTTGGTTGAAAACATAGACTACAACCTGCAAAAGATGACATTCCCTGCATAAAAGTGATTGAAAAGGACAAATATCAAGAACAAAGAAATGAGCTTATCATGAGATTCATCCACAACTCATAAAGTTCACACAAAATAAAGCATGTGGGAGGGCAAAAACACAGTCTTTTATTGATTAGAAGTATTACAATCTCAAAATTGGCTGGGCATAGCCAATCAAAGAAGAGGTATATTTCCTACAACTTCAAAAAAAAAATATATAAATAGAGGAGAAGAGACTAAAAAGAGAGTGAGATAGCCTTAGTTAACTGCCACTTGTAGAGGAAAATATTAAATGAGCTCCAGTTCCTTCTCCTAAGTAGGAAATTCTTTACAAAGTTTAAGGAACTTTTCAACTGATATCATTTCATATTTTTTCCTTAATCATCTATGTTAGTGTCATGATGTAGTCACAAGGTCAATTTGACTCAATTTACAATGTGACAAGACTCAAAAATCAAACTACGCTTCTCTAGAATGTTTTTATATTCTTCAGACTAGATTTGACCATTCAATCTCAACTTTTGTTACTATAACAAACAGGACTTTTGGAAAACTTGTTATATGTGTACTATTCAACACAAAAATAATATTCTAACTTGGAGTAATGTTTTTGAACTTTTAACTTCGTCCCTGCGATGTAAACACAATATTACTTAGTCCACTATTGGTGGAGATGAGTTCAACCTTCACATTATAAGGACCTTCATTTATTTTTGGACAACTTTTTGCTCCAATAGCCCCTAATACTCTTCCATAAATAGTGAACCTACAAAGACCAACTTAAATTGAGAATTTGACTCTAATCTGCAACATAACATTAAGAATGGTAGGAAAAGTTACAACATATTATAGAATTAGACACATAACTCAGAAAGATCATTGAAAGCCATGCCCATGAAATGAAAATTTATGTCTTCATTGCCATTGCAACCATTATGATCCACTGATACATGAACTTGCATTTAACCTCCAAAGTTAAAAAAACTACAATCCAATTACCATTTGTGGACTAAATTTTAATAATTTTCAACACTAAATTGACATTATATGTCCAAATTGGAAACTACCCAGGAATAATCATGCAGTTCTATAAAATGCATTTGACGTTAAAATCTAAAAAACCCAAAATTTTAATATTACATGCTACATAGGGTTTTAATTTTTAAAATGTATGAGGCCATTAAGTAATATATATTCAGCATATTTGGGCCTTGGGTTTGAGCTAAATCTGCAAAAAAGCCCTCTTCCACAAGTTATAACTACAAGCTGAGATAATCCAAAGCATAAAAAAGCCAGAATACATATATGGACACAAAGAGAGAATTATATTAATGTCCATGGCTGACCAAAAGTAGGCCAAAGGTTCTCGAAAAGTACTACATGCCCTGAGAAATAAAAAGTAGAAATAATTTTGGACATTCTTGTTCAACTTGTTTATTACTGTATAGTTTCCATAATACTTGTTTGGAAAATTTCGGATGGGTTTTTATTATAGAAGAAAATTATTGTAGAATTAATGTTTCTATCTTGTAGTTGTCTGAACCATGTTGTGGTTGTAGCTTAAACTGCTCTCACTTTTCTCAATTAGCTATCAATACTTGGTTTGCTACTTCCCATTTGGGGGAGATGGAAGTGGGTTTTTCATTTGATTTTATGAATAAAGAGGAAGCCGTGTATACTTGTATGACATGTGTTTTAGGTCTTCTTTATGTGATTCAATATGATATTATTGGGACAAAGTGGAACACTCGCTTCATGAACTCGCAACAAGAATCGTGTCACATGAGATGAACAATATCAGATAGGGTAATGAGATGACTATAATTCTAAATTTTCTTGTTGAATAGATGTGAATAGTCATCCAACTTATTGTTGCATTGGAAATTTCATGATGGACTAAGAAAATATGCTATTTATTAACTGGTTTTAGTCTTATACTGTAGGTCCCCGCATGACCATTATGAAGGTGGGCTCAGTATGAACTTTTGCAAAGCCAGTTTTGGACGTATGGGCAGTCCATTTCCATGAGACTACACCCAACCTAGAAATAGTAGAGAAGGTTTTGTATAGTCAAATGTATTATGTGTATTCTTGCCCAATCCAAGGAGGAGCTTCTAATGGGCCTAAGATTGCTACACCACAAAAGTTGAGCTTAACCATTGAGTCTCTTTTATCTGGAAGTGATATAGATTGCAGGTGATGCTAAAATTGTGGTGGAGGGCCATCATGTACGTGTTCACAACTGCATTTTGGCAGCTAGGAGCTCCTCTTTCATGGAAAAATTCTTTTGTGGTAACAACCGGGATGGAAAGACAAAATTGCAGTATGATTTGAAGGATTGGGTGATTCAGGAATATGTCGATTATGATGTCTTTATGATACTACTGGGGTAGGTGAAGGCACCTCCACCTGGGGTCTGTACATGTGTGTTGTCCTACTATGGATTTTGTTGTGCAGTTAATGTATGGGGCACATGTTTTTATTATACCAGAGCTTGTATCACTCTCGCATATAAGTAAATGTTGGTGTGTCTTTCGGTTAATCTATTTTGATTTGATTGTTTAAGCGAGAAAGAAGGAAATGAATTATATCAATGTTTATGAATAATAAAAGTAAAACAAGTTAATGGGACCCAAAAGCACAACAAATTATAGTAGCTAATCTTGAGCACTAAGAAGTTGTGTGCAATTTTGATTTCTCTAGCATTCTGTAGATATTCTGGAGTATTGACATATTTTTGGACCTCGGGTGTTTCCCTAGAGTAGAATTTTTTATTAGTGTTCAACATAAAGAGTGTTGTTTTCTCGATCTGTTGTATGCCGATTTTGTAGGATTTCTCAACACAGTTTGCAAATTTGTTGAACTTTTGCATTGTATACAATTGTATATTTTTAATGAAATTGATTTGGATGAAAATATGAAATCGAGAAACAAGGGCATTTGTCACAAATTTGAAAATTTAAACCTGTAGGTTTTTTATTGTAGCCATTTTGTTGTATTTTGACAAATTTATGCATTTGGAAAAGTTTTTATACAAGAAAGACAACCATATTTCATGCATTATCTTGCTTGTTGATGTTATTTATGTGAATTTGGCAGCCCATGTCATAACAATCCACCAAAAGAGTTTGGAATTTTGAACAATGTTGCTCTCTTACGAAGGTTGATCTTCTTCTATTGATTTGGATCATAAATCCCCGTCGATTTCTTATTGTCGTTATGCAAGGCTTTTGCCAGCAGGATGTCAATGGTAGTAAACTTTTTTGTTCCCTAGCTTATTGGACTCCACAACACACGCAATTTAGGTTGCATTTTGTGTGAGGAATGACAAATGTATATGAGAACCCGAGCTTCAAACCCTAGCAAAGGTTTTAAAAAAAATTCTTCCAAGTTTTCTCGATCTGTTGTATGTTGATTTTGTAGGATTTCTCAACACAGTTTGCAAATTTGTTGAACTTTTGCATTGTATACAATCATTTTTTTAATGAAATTGATTTGGATGAAAATATGAAATCGAGAAATAGGGGCATTTGTCACAAATTTAAAACTTTAAACCTGTAGGTTTTTATTGTAGCCATTTTGCTATATTTTGATGAATTTATGCTTTTGGAAAAGTTTTTATACACGAAAAACAACCATATTTCGTGCTTTATCTTGCTTGTTGATGTTATTGATGTGAATTTGGCAGCCCAGGTCATAACAAGGACCAACACACCTGATTTATTAGAGACATGCAACTTATGTCAGGAATTCAAAATGGAATTGAATGGATATTTTCTTGTTATAAAATGAATACGTGGAATGGTTTTCCATGCTAAGTATATGAACATAAGTCAGTGGCAAGGTGACATAGAGAAGGAAGCTAATTCACATGGGAAAACAAAATTGAAAAGATGATGTTACTGTTGTCTATGGAACACCCATCATTGGTTAATAAAAGGTTAATGACATGATGGTACACCCTTAGTTGCTATGTTATATGCTATCAAACACAAGGAGTTAAGTTTCCATGTCCAAAAAAGCAATAATAAAAATTGTTGAGTCACATAGACAACCAAATTACCATTCCAACAAAAGAATCTTTTATTATTTTACGCACCCACTTAAAACACCATCAAGGTTGGCATTCTTGATTGGTAATGTTAACATGAAAATAAGGGAATCTGTTTCTTTTAGGATGACACTAGTCTTATGATAACCTCCATCACCACCACATCTTCTATGTCTGGTCATATTGTAAGACCTTCTCAAGAAACCTTAGTGACACGAGGAAGGTGAGAAATTCAGATGAAACCTCTAGTGTACAGAGACACAAGAGCTTTCTCAAAAACATATTTGTATTCAAAAAAATGTGGAATTAAGAGACGAAGTCCTTTATGGGAATTCCCCTCAAACATTTACCACCTTAAATAACTAAAGAGAAATTTATAGAGTAGTTACAAATTATGGATGACATACAACAAATACAGTTCAGTAGAGAACAAAAAGTATTGGGGATGGATTATGCTAGAGGAAAACATATTTAAGGTACATAATTAACCAGTGGACAAATGTGAATTGTCTGTAGTCAAAAATGTATTTTATCCTTTAAAAAGGTTGGCTCACATTTTTTGGAAGTTAGGTAACTGTGGAGATATGTGGCCTTCAAAACTATATGCTGCCCTTTTTTAGAGGAATAATGAGTTTTGGGTCCTTGTTTTATAATGGAATCTATTGCAACCTTTAGAGGTCATTATGCATCACAAATGACTTTTGTAGGTTTTGGACATAAAAAATCCCTTTTGGGACGAGATGAACTAGAGGTCCTCATAGAGAACTGTTGCACTGAATCTGAGCTTCCTTGTTTGGCCAAACAATTTTGTGACTCTTTGCATGAATTGTTTGGATTCTTGTTCACCAACGACAATGCTTTACCAAGTTTGATGTTTAAAATAGGTGATCATCATAATTGTTTCAACGAACAAATACTACACATACCATATGGGGTTTTACAACAATGTCCCTTTTACCATTTTTGCAATTGAAGGCATGATCAGGATCTTGTGATGGTAAGAAGGCTTCAACAGTAACAAAATCTATTGAATTGGTGGAGTGAGAATGCATGCGTAATGTATATTGATGATGGAAAGCTTTTGAGACAAAATATAACTCCTATAGAAAAATTATATACCATAAGACCCTAATGTGTTAGGTGTGGTCCACTTTGTGATTGTTTCTGATGTTGTGGGATTAGAAAATGATATCATTCGAAGGGCTATACCTATTAGGCTATCATGTTTGGGTTTTAACTTTTATAATATATGTACGTTCTCCATGAAACTAATTAATAAGTCTCTACAAGTACATGCTTAGAAGGTGTTGGGCCTTAAAGTTCATTTGATTGGTATTTTTATTCTCTTTCTTAAAAAAATTTCACGATAAACCTAAAATATATTTAGGAGAAAAAATCCCTTACAATGTATGTTTTTTCATATTCAAAATATCCTTTGTAAAAAGTGACATAGAACACAAAGGAAAGTTTTAACCAATGACCTCAAGGTCCCATTGATTAATTTCACTACTAATGACTCATAGTATAATGACGTTACATACATGAATAGGGGAAACCTAATATGATACATACACAAGCATATATGTGCTGAAAATGAGATCAAAACATCCATAACATACAGTAAAAATACGTAGTGAAAACACATAACAATACGAGACATAATATGTAATAAATTCATTAGCCTTTCCGAATTGAGGTGAGGTTTTTGAGGTTAGCTCGCCCTCATGGGAGCACAACCCTTTTGTTAAAGAAAACCCAATAAAAATACAACACAATGTCCCCTTGATCTTCCAAATTCATGGCTGCACACATGTACAACACCTAATCTTATTTGTATAACCTATTTGACCCTTTGTATCTCTAACATTTTCTATAACTCACTAATGTACCAATTCCTTTATAAATTATGGATGATTAATTGCCCAAACATCCTCCCTGATAATCATCAAAGAAAAGTGTCTATCCTTGTACAATGAAGAAGTCACAATACAATTAGAAATCATTTTGTCAATTGGTGTTGATAAAACCTTGTTATGTGTCCTGAGAATACATAAAGCACTGTAACTCATACAGATAATCCACTTGGATTAAAGTCCCTATGTAGCCATCTCCCACTACATAGTTCAAATGTCGCTACATTGCCTTAATCTGATTCTTCATACCTATGAGGAGACACCACATCTTGCTTCCATTTAAAACAATCCTTTTTAGATGCACAAGCTTTCCAATAGTTATAACGCTTAATATTTTTCCCTCTTGTTTACTTTTTTTTTAATTCTTTATTTGCAAATACTTCTATTTTGCATTCTTTACCGTGTCCATTGGTGTTTCCAACTTCATGCCTTTTACCTTTGTTTTGTTGATGCTTAAAAGGCTTTGAATGACTTTGGTAGATTGTGGCACATTTTAGAAAACATCAAATCACATCTCTATTAATCGGCTTTCTCCATTCATGTATTCCTTAGAAGCGCCCCCTTGCCTTCTTCCCTTTATAATACCCAAATTTTCACTTGACTAAAAATCCCTGAAATTTGATCCAATATGTTCCTTGCATGAAAATATACAATTTTTCTAAAGACTCA
Organism: Taxus wallichiana var. yunnanensis; assembly: GCA_018340775.1. Classification (NCBI taxonomy): domain Eukaryota; kingdom Viridiplantae; phylum Streptophyta; class Pinopsida; order Cupressales; family Taxaceae; genus Taxus; species Taxus wallichiana. Next base: position 187,002,530 of record CM031240.1, on the reverse strand, counting down.
AGGTAAGAGAGACCAACTTCATAATGAAAGTCAACCTAAAACCTTCACACGTGGTACTTTTTTGTGCATGGAGATAAGTGTGTTGATTAATCATCTTTTGAGAAGAGATAGGTAAAGATTTAGCAATTGGAATGAAGAAATCCCTTTGTGATCTGGCGTAGGAAAAGTGGTGAAGAAATACTTGAAACAACAACTCATTCATTTCTTTTCGATTTATACTGAGGCCGTGTTGTAAATATCTTCCCCCCGGGTAGATATAAACAAGTAGGAGAATATAGAAATCAAAGAAGCTCAAATCCCTGACATTCGTAAGTGGCGCACGAAAGTGGCGTGCAAGAATGAAAAGTGTCGATAGGGTAAAGGATGCGCCCTTGGTGCACGAAAGTGGCGCACAACAATGAGTGTCGATAGGGTAAAGGATGCGCCCTTGGCACACGAAAGTGGCACACAACAATGAGTGTCGACAGGGAAAAAGTTGCGCCTTGGCGCATGACACTGAGTGTCGACACGAAAAAAAGTTGCACCTTGGCGCGCACGAAATGGCGCATGACACGGAGTGTCGACACGTGGTGCAGAAAAAAGTTGCGCGCGCGCATGCAAATGGCACGTGACACGGAGTGTCGACATAGAAAAAGTTGCGCCTTGGCACACGTGAAATGGATGTCAACACACACACACGGATGCGCCTTTGGCGCACCTTCAGGAGGCACAACATTTTGAGCGCCGACAGAAGCGAGACCACGGCGCAGCTTATTCGATGGCCATAACTTTTGACTGGGAGCTCAGATTCATGCAAGGTTGGACTTTTGGAAAGCTTACAAGGTCCTATGTCCAACTATGACTGGATATCTTTAATTGGGTGAGAACAAATTCTTAAAAATGTGAAATACAGTTCACCATATTTTGAGTTGTTGGGGATCTCACCTACCGCCATAATGATATGATTTAAATGCAGTCTGGAGGTGGTTGGGGCAGATTTCGAATTCCTCTCTTCTCCCTCTCTCATTCTTCCTATAAATTGTAAGGGGGCATTTTTACTGTGTGGTCCATCTTTTAGCTCCGCCCTCCCTCCTTTTCTTCCAGTGGTTGAAAATGGAGTTTGAACCTCCTCCCTTGCTCTGTAATGGCGTTTTTGCCTTTACCATTAAAATGATGTTCGCGGTAAACTTATGGAAGCAACAAAAACGTGTTTCGTTATGCATCTTGTCCATCCTTGCTCGTTCGTTTGTCTTGTCTTTCTTGCCTCTCTTCATTGCAGGTATTTCAGGCTTGTTTCTAACGCTCATTACAGTGTCCAGAGCAGTGTGTTCATGGGGTTTTGGGACATTTTCGTGTGAAATCTATCCTTGGGCCTGTGATGCATCGTCCATCCTTCCCATTGCTCACCTCTCTTTGTTCCATGGCGCTTTGATAGATGTTCAACATTCTCCTTCTCGGTGTATCACCGTTTTAGTGTAGGCTTTGTTGTTTTCCCCTTTTCTCTCTCTCTCTCTCTCTGTCTCCTTGGCATGGTTAGTTTAGGTTTAGATTAGCTTGCTCGCACCGGAATAGCTTGTGGGCGGGTAGTTTAGGATCGGGAACCGACCTTCTCTGGAGATCCCTCTCTCGTTTTACAAGTCCCACACTTGTAGAGAGGTTTCAATGTTGTCGCAATCACACCTGGATGTTAGAGTGATCAACCTAGAAATCGATCAAGCATCCGGGTGCTTGTGATTCGTCACCAACACGAGCCGCGAAATTAAAGCTCATTCAAGACTCATTGTGCCCAGTACGCCAATGTTTTATATTTATCCGGCCTAACTTAATGCTTTGAAAGTAATATGTTTTTTAACATTTACATAACATAACATTATCACTATGAGTTATGCTATGGAAACTTTGATACTTCTACCTTTCGAGTTCATTCTAGTTGACAATTGCTTTCTAAACATTTTTGCTTACTTAGTTTGTTTTTGCTGCGGCAGTGGGGTAAAATCTTAGGTCACGTTCTTTGGATTTTGATCTTGCTCAAATGTCCTCGCCACATGGCCTTTGGAGTTATAAACTTAAAGGTCACTTTTAATAAGGAGTGATATATATCCCATAGGTGCCTTTGATAAAGTGTGAAGGATTTAAACTTGGCTCACACTATTTACACCACAATCCCCTTTCTTACTTATATAAGGAAAGGTCCGGATTACTCTCAAGCTTCGTCACGAGGTTGAAATTCAAGTGTACTAATTTTAACAATGAATTGGGTTACTCTTGAAAAGAAATCTTACTATAGAACAAGATGGGTGTGATATGCCAAATTGGCATGTGGCTTGGCCATGACTTGAAAAATGACTTCTACCTTTTTAAATTTCCACAAATTTGTTTTTCACCTAAAATCAATTTATTTATAAATTAAACATAGATTTATGTTCGCTCTTAGATGGAATATTTGTGCCAAGTGGGTGTATTATCAAAATAGTTCATAGAAGGGGACTATTTCAATTTACTTTATGCACTCCAGACATAGCTCCCTCCCGAGGATGAAATGGTCCACCGCAGTGTAGTCAACTCAACTACATCCTTAGGCCCCTGGTACAACTTCAGTAGTGCCACCATGTGATCATATGGGGTTATACCTCATCAAACTCTCACCTATAATAGTGTATGTCATGCATGTGGCTACGAATGTCATCTCCTGTCTCTGAACCTGACTCATGACGGAAGGCTCTCCAACAACTCGAGCTCTCAAAGCTCCTGTAGGGAAACCTATCATAATGTGATCCCAAACCTAGATCTCGTAATAAAGTGGCATGACCCACTGACCTCTGTGCATGATAAGCTATCAAATGTAAATCATAGTACAAATGAGCCATTATACACTAGCCCAGATGAGTACACCTCTCTTTGAAGCAGGTTGTGAATCACTATAATGAGACCAAGAGGGAATCGCTCATAAGTCTTGTCGAGGGAAAGCAACATGCCATTGATAAGAGATAATAAATATACATGGACACATCCTAGCCGTGGATCGACCATGTACCTCCTAATGAAAACTATCATACCCTGGCAGGTATGTCCTGTCACTTCAAATATCATGGTCAGATATTGCTCAATACTCTTAGCCACCATCATATATAATCAAGTGACCCTAAAACAGAACTCACAAGATCCGCCAAACATCCTCCAATGTAATACTCATCTCACCTCCATACACATTCGAAAGGTTTGACTCTTGCTCTTCCATCTCTCGGCTAAGGCCGTGAGCGAGGTTGTGATCTAAGGTAATCCATGGCATGTGAACCACGTAAGATAAAACGGTCACCTTTAAGGTGATCTCTAAGAAAATATGGTGGTGTTAGATAAACGTCGCTTCAGAGACCTGTGAGTCACCCTTGCCGCTCCCACGCCACTCAAGACATCCAAGTCCCTCCCGTAAAAATCAATCAGGTCATTTAATATGATCTTATTCTTCAATTCTACCAGTTAATTTTTTCTAGTCTATTGTCTAATTTTCTACTCTGCCATATTATTCTTCTATTTTATCATTAAATTCTTCTATAATTCATCTATTTTTACCATCTGGGTTTTCTAACACCTACATTTTCTTCTAAAAACATTCTAAAAATGGATTTTATGAACTAGCACACACTTGGTGGCACCAATTGCACCCCATAGTGCATAGGTGCATCCAAAGACACTAAAGACACTCTTCAGTGCATGGGAACACTTTCTTTTTCTTCAAAACAATTTTTGCATAGGCACATTTCTCTTAAGATAAAGGCGTATATGCGCCCACACATACCCTGGAAAGTAGCGCATGGCGCACTCCTTTTTGCACTAATGCATATGCACCCCGAAAACCTAAAAATGTAAAAATGAAATCCAAATAAATGCATAGGCACACTTAATTATGTATCATCCATATGCGCCCATTCATGCGCCAAAGATAGGCGCATTCCCCATTTTAACCCTATTTGTACCTTAAAAATGCATTTTAATAAAATTTTAAATGCTTTAACAAACAAGGGTAAAAAGGGCAGCTTTGTGTACTCTGTGGTACATCCGTTGGACGCCCTCATGTAGTCCCTCACATGGTCTCGCACGGTCTCTCGGTTTGAGTACCCTTGCCATTTCCTCCCGTAGGTCGAGCTCAAATCAACAGGGAAATGGTAAGTGAATGTGGTAAATAAACTTTCCGTGATGGCTTATATACCCATTTTTACCTTCTGCAACGTGTTTCTCACCCCCAAAGTGCCTTGAGACCACCATATTTCTTCTAAAATGCTTCTGATAATTGTCGTGATGATTATTTTTAATAAATAATTATTTTTGCGCTTGTTTTGCTACGTTGGGGCATATTTTTGCCTCTTGGTGGCCTTTTCTACTACCTAGGGCATATTTTTGCCTTACGGTGACTTTTAGCGTTATATCACGACTTTGTTATTTCTTGTATGAAAATAAAAATTCAAAAAAACCCAAAAATTTTCAAAAAAAAAATTGGTAAAATCATTAAAAACCAAAAATTACAAAAATTCAAAATTTTATAAAAATGGTAAACAACATACATGTAGGTGAAGTTTGTGTCAATTCGATTGTCCTCGAACATCAAAATTTATCCCAAAAAAATCTTTCTAAAGTTCTTGCTTGTTCTGGTCTCAAATGACTTGCGGATCATCGTAATCTACATCCATTAACAAAAGCTAGGTTGCATGCTATGTCGGTACTCCCATGCAACAGTGAGTTGTTAGAGAAGCTTGCATAGCGCACTGAAAGCTTTTCCATAGGACTATGTGTGTCCTCTGTTATTCACCTCACATGTATCCTTGCTTGGGGCACCATTTTTAACCCTTGTCGTTATAACATGAACATTCGGGAACTACAACTTGATAACAAAAACATTTTTGCAAATGTCTTGAACATTGTTTGTTTGAGTATGTGTGATTGTACTGGTTTCTCTATTAGGTTAGCTAGTTTACTTTCTCGTATTACATTGCATTATGTATGTTGCATTGAGTTAAGCATCATTTTACTTTCTCGTATTGCATTGCATTATGTATGTTGCATGGAGTTACATAACAATGAACAAATGTTAGTAATTTATCTTTTCATGTTATCTTACACTTTTGTTTATTTCAATAAAGGCCGATGATGTAGACCTAGGGGAAAAATGATACAACAAAGTTGCTTATTGAAAGATTGGATGCAAAGATTGGGCTTGTCCTATATTCTCCATTATCATTTATTATCACTACTAATTTTTCTTCCAAATCACCTAGGGCAATAAACAACCATGTTTATCCCTATCCTTATTCCTTCTAAATACCTTAAGGTTTTGCGCCCGTTCTATCATATTTCTTCTATCCATTTCAATCATATTTTTTATCGTCGATTGACCTCTTCTATCACCCCATTAACACTCGAGGGGGAATCCTTCATTCTACTAATTTTTCTTCAAAATTTACCTATTTATGTTTGTCTACTATATTTGAAGTGAAGTCACTTACTTCACCTCAAACAGGGCAAATGTAGACACCTAAATTCCACTTTTACAATCTTATTGCCAAATGCACACAAATCAATCTCATTCTTACCAATTCCATTATAATTAGTGATTTCCGCTAATTAAATAACATTTCTTACCACTTTGGTCAATTAACAACGCTTTGTTGGTTACCAAACCTCTTTCGCATTCAGGATGCCACTTTACGATGAATCATAAGTCAAAATCCTCTTCAAAACAGATAATTAGTGATTATTAGCTAATTAATTTTCCCTTGCTTTGGTCAATATACCCTACTATTGGCTCAAACCCCTCTTCCAACCACTCAAAATCACCCCACTTCTCTCCACAATGTCTCAAAGCAAGCTTCAAAATCTTATCCTAGCCTCCTAGTTGACCCTAAGCGGTTGATTAAGGCTCCACACATCTTAATCACTTGGTAATTCACTAATTGTGATTAGCAAAGCTTAATCATGATTAAAAATTCTAATCTAATTTGGGATTTTAGTCCCACATGCACCAAAATACAAGTTTTCCCCAAATGGAAAACTATAAAAAGGACTCACCTCATACCTTAATACTTTACACCATGCTTTGATTTGCATCTCATATAAGAAATATGATTTATAGCCAAGTTCAATCCTTGCCTAAAACCTTCAACAAGGTTAGTAGATGGATATCTAAAGTGACTTTGTAAGTCATTTGGAGAGGCCATTTCACCTTATTTGGAGTAGCAACCATACCCATTTGATTTCCCTCTTAGGTCTATTTAGGTCTATGCTAGGCAATTGAACATATTAGTAGGCATGTTTAGTTAGATTTTGAATTATATTCATGTTAGTTAAGCATTCCATTAAGCTTCTATCTTTAGTGTTACATTCCTAGACTTAGAGCCTTGGCTATAGATGGAAATGGTGTTAGCCTTCCTTAGTCATGCAATTTGCTTTGTAAAAGTTTAGGGTGCTTTCAACCACGACTAAATAAGCTATCTTTTTCTATTTGATGATTTAAATCGCTTTTTTTGCAAAACATTCATTGTTCCTCATGTCCACTCCATGAAGTGAGAATTAATAAGGGAGCTCTATGCACACAAAAAAATTTTATTAACGTTGGCGCCGTCTTTACCATGCGAAAAAAATTCACCCTCTAATGCTTATCTTGTGCATGTTAACCCAAACCATGTTCAAAATGTCAAAATTCCTTCCTCGTCTTCATCTTCAAATGTTGAGCCCTTGACTGGAACTTCTTCATACATTGAATCTTCACTTCCCCATTTCCATATCCCTTTCGAAGTATACATGCAAAAAAACCAACCTCTTCCTGGTCCGCCTCTTCTTCTAGACATTTTATTCAACCCTCTAGTTTTGGCCTTCCTATCAACCCTAAACAACACCCCAAATTCTACTAAACAAGATTTCCCTTCTTCCAATGCAAACCCATTGCTTGAAGGGACGCTTATTTTCACTTTTCCTCCTGGGGCCTCTAATTCCACATCGACCCCTTTTATAGAGGTAAAGGTGATTCATGCAAAAGGATATATTCTTTTTTGATGATAACCCGGTTAGTCCATAAAACTCTCCTCATCTCATAGATCAAATGGGGTGTACATATAGGAGGTCTTTGAGTAAGTTACATTCCCGCGATCATGACAACTGTAGAGAGTTACATTCCCGAGAATAGAAGTTAACTCCCGAATAGAAGTGTAACTCCCTGATGATGCATATGATGCACTAACATGTAAGAGAATCTCATAATGACCCCTAAATGACACATGGATCTACGATCTCACATAAGTGAGATGAATCACCTAATGATGTGGAAAAATAAACACACCAACACCCCCTTCATCGTAACTTAGGATGAGGTGGAAATCGAGAAATGAGAAATGGGTCCCGGCACAAGGCCTAATGAGGTACCCATGTACAAGAAAAAGATCCCAGCGGTGAAGGAAAACCCCGGTGGGAAAAACATCCACCACGAGAGAACAAAACACTCTCTAATCTAAGAAAGATGCCAAATATGGGTCCCTGACTCTAGACGAGCCTGAAAATGTACCCATGTAAAGGAGGCAATCTCTCGGAAAGAAGAAGAAGAGAGAAGAAGAGGAGACGAGAGGAATGCAGAAGATTCCATGGATGGATCTAAACTCTGCGGCTCAGGAGGTCTCCCAAAAGAATGTCGATGACAAGATCCTCTGCCTCGGGTGAAGAAGAGCCACCCTGCACCAACAATGTGCTTTCCCTTAGGAAGGATAGAAATGACGTCTTGAAAGTCCACCCACTCCATAAAGGAAAACGAAGGCAGTAACAAGAAGAACTCGAGTTTGGTGCGTGTAAGTGTGACATAGGTCTAGCGAGTGAATGCCGAGGAACCAGAAGGTAATGCCACGTGCGTAGAACTTTCGAGTGAAAAAGAGAACACACCGTAGAAAGGATGTCAAGTGATGTGAAGGGAACAAAACATCCTCCACAGAAAAAGGATCCACAAGCGAGGTGGATCAATGAAGGTCTCCGGAAAAGTGGAAGTGGTAAGAATCCCAGAAGGGGCACTCCCAACAATGGAGATGATGAACTCCTCTGAAACACTTGTAGATGGATGAGGGACCTGTAGTGCATCACAAGTAGACTCTGTGAAAAGATGACAAAGGTCAAGTCAGATACTCGTCCCAATGAGGGGGCTCAATAAATAGAAGAGCGATGTATGATAGGTATGAGTCATCTAATGAAGGTAGAGTAGTGAAAGGGGCCTCACACACTGGAAGTGGAAAGGAGGCGGGTGTGATGACTGTATGAGACTGAGAAGGAGACTGCTTGATATCTGATGAGATGTGGGAAGTGTCAACACTCTCTGGAATAGTGAGAGAAAGAGGAGAAGAGTCCTTTGTAGTACTCTCGACATCAGAACTAGATGCACAATCCTCGTCATCAGAAGTAGAACCAAATGAGTCTATGTGTCAGTGGAACTGTCATCACATAAAGAAATGGAGGAGACAATTGAATCAACAACAACAATAATGGCGGTAGTATGTGAAGGGTCTCCATAGAGGGACTAAAGAATGCTCCAGACATGGTGAGGTGGATCTGAGTCTACCACGTGAAACCAAAGAGATCTAGAGACATGCATCGTCATGTGACCAAAGACATGGTCACAAGTGTCAAGAAAGTCCTCCAGGATGACGATGATCGGTGGAGTGCGAAGCTGGCCCAAGCAAGAATGGTAAAAGACCCTCGTGGGCAAAGTAATGTTCCGTGGAAGCATGCAAGATTGAATAGTTTCCTCTCCCGGTGAGAAGTGACGGAGGTCGTAAGGCGATCTACTGACACTCAAGTCTAGAAAGAGCACTCTCCATGATGAAAAATGCAAGATGCACAAAAGCAAGATGTCGGACTCGGCCGATAATGCGTCTGTGTGTGAAGGCCCAAGAGTACAATCAACCCCCCCAGAATGTGACACTTTATAAAGTAGTGCATTTACAAAACTGACAATTTCATCACGTAATGTGCAAAAATCATGCAACTTTGAATAAAGAAGTGCTAAAAAGCGACAGCGAGTCAAAAGTTATGGCATTAAAACGATTCCCGCAACTGATGGAAAATGCCACTAAACGCTGCAAATGCATTAAAAAAGTACACGAGATGGGTGCAAAGGGTATCGTGTGACTACTCGTTGGAAACGACACAGAATTTTAGCAAGGGTTTGTTTTACTTGAGAGGGGATTAACCTCCTCCCAACCCCGGACCTCGCCCTCCGTCTTCGATGCTTGTAGGAGAGGATGATAAAACAAGTCAAAAGACCCAAAAATACAATGCCAATACTGAATGAATTTTTTTTTTAAACACCTTAAAACATTAAAAAAGGTGGAAACCCACGTTTGGAAGAGATGTTGTCAAACCATGCAATGACCGAGTCTCCCTACTTGTTGAGAGGTAGAGGGACGTGGAAGGTTTGATGAGCAGCGAGCCGAATTACACAGTCATCCATGTTGGGGTGAGAGCAAACACGCCAAGGAGGGCTTTGTGCCACGTGTGGAGTGATGGCCCACAAGCTGGGTGAAATCGTTTCACAACAGAATGCCAACGCAGGTGGAAGTTTGAAGTGGGTCAGATGCTACAGGTGGGCAGGCTACAACGTGTTGGGGCTGAGGCCACGTGGGTGCAGGAACTGAAGGATATTGCCAGGCTTGCAGAAGGGGCACTGCAGAAGAATGCACGAACGTTTTCCAATCTGCAGGACAAGAAGCCACGCAAAAACAAGAACCCACGCAAAAAACAAGAACCCACGCCAAAAAAGGTTGTAGGACATGCGAAGAATGGTGGACCAGAGAGGAAAACGCCAGAGGTCGATGCAGGAAAAATATGTTTGAACGGGCCACCCAATGGAAAAACGGCCACACTTGAGCAAAGAACAAGATACGCTGTAGAAGAAGCAAACCAGATGATCCCGAACAACAAGCAAACTAGAGGCAACACAAACCAGCGAGCACGAGCAATAACCAACCATTCAGAGCCGAGCACCAAAATAGAAGGCCGAACCGAATGGAATGAACCAAGTGCCACGAGCTTGAGCTGAAGGTGGATGCACAACGGAAGAGTGAGTCCAACCGATGCAAGAGAAGATAAACGAAACTCCGAGCTAAAAAAAATGAGCCAACCCAAACAATCCACCAAGCCAACGTTGAACCCACCGTTATGAAAAAAACACGGATCTGCAACCTCTGAAATGTAGCATGTAACCATAGAAGGTTTGAGAACCCACGAACCGGAAACCACGAGCAAACCAAACAAGGTATAAATGCCTGAAATCAATGCAAGAAGAGCACAACTAGAATTTCCATTACGACACACACAACGAGAACTGGATATCATGCCGGAAGCAGAAAACGCACGAGCAATGCCGAGGAGTGCATGGATCCACAAGATCGCTCTAATACCATGAAAGAGGGTTTAAAACCCGCAAGTGAGGATCACGAGGGCGACATGCACATCAAGCGGAGCGTGACGAATGCGGCATGAAGAGATCTCGGGAGGAGCGAGCATCAACCAAATGTGCATGCAAAGATTTGAAACACGGGGAAGAACCTGGTTAAGCCATAAAACTCTCCTCTATCTCATAGATCAAATGGGGTGTACATATAGGAGGTGTTGCTTTGAGTAACCCCAGTCTGCAATCATGACAACTTGAGTAGAGAGGGGGAGTTACATTCCCATAATAGAAGTGTAACTCCCAATGACGCATATGACGCACTAACGCATTGACGCGTAAGAGAATCTCATAATGACCCCTAAATGACACATGGATCTACGATCTCACATAAGTGAGATGACTCACCTAATTATGTGGAAAATAAAACACACCAACAAGATCCATGGAAAAAAGACCCTCAATAGTATATTCATTGATGGGGAAAGACCTATGTTTGGCCAAGGCATAGTATGGGGTATGTTTTGTTCATGGGACATAAGGTAAATGTGAGATATCTTCATCTCAAGTACACTGCTTTGTCGCAGATGGCACAAATGAAGATGTATGAGTAGTTGGTTCTCCTGAGAGTAAAGGATCATCATTGAAATCTTGTGGGTGATGTCAAAGAAGGCATAATGTTTATTTTGATTGTGTTAAGAGAGGAGGCAATATTTGTTGGTTATATAGGAAGAGAAGATAGGGAATCATTGTCGATTAGAACATATTTGTAGTATGAATCATGGGAAAATTTATATTGAATTGCCTTCCACACATGGGATCTACTAACATAGAAATCATATTTTGTCTATTTTGCACTAAGCTTATGAACCGAGAAGAAGATCCAATCTCTCGAGGTGATGAGGGAGGTACTTTGCAATTGATGAAATATTTTGTGGGAAACTTATAGTGTGTCTTGAGTATTTGTACTGCCCACCTCATGCATGGCTAACTTGCATAATAGGATTTACTCACACTATTAACATTTCTTCAACTTTGCTCAAACATTTAAGGATGGAAGGTTGGATTCCAGGGTCCATATTATTCCAGGATGAAATCCGATGTCCTTGCTTTTCGACTTGCATCTACTACAAATGTGGAATCCTACATGAAATTTGTTCATATGACAAGGTAGTTCTCCAAACATATAGAACAAGCATTGATATTAGAAAGAGAATCAATCCTTTTGCGGAACCACCTTTGTTTTTCTATGAAAGGGGTCAAAGTCGAATTAGAGGCCCTATGAGCCAAAAGTGAAAAATAAGTCTTTTGTTTCAAGCGAGGATTTAAATTTGAAGAAGGGAAATCTTGTTTAGTAGAATTTGGGAGGCCGACACGTTGTTCAAGATTGGACTAGGAAGATGTTGGTTCTTTCACACATCTACGCTTTCAAAGGGCTATGGAAATGGGGAAGTGAAGTTTCGATATATGAAATAGTTCTGGTGCAGAGCTGGCGATTAAAGATGAAGACGAGGAAGGCATTCTGACATATTTAACATGGTCTAGGTTAACATGCACAAGATAAGCATTAGAGGGTGCATTTTTCCTTCCATGGTAACAACGATGATGCTCAACACTAATACAAACTTTGTTTTGTGCATATATCTCCCTTCTTCGGTCTCGCTTATGTGGAGTGGACATGATGAACAACATAATGTTCTACAAAAGAAAATCAAGTTTAAAGCATAAGAAGGAAAAAGATGGCTTATTTAGTCATGTATGTAGTTAAAAAAACAAATGTATTTTGTGATATATATGACATTATTTCTAAGGATGTTGTTTATTATAGGACAAAACTTAGCAACATTTAATATTTAAGTATATACACTTCTTTTACACCGTAGCAAGACAAAGAACTTAGAAACCATTAAAAGAAAAGGGGAATGATCTTACAAAGTGTTGATGTTTGACACAGTACAAATAGTGTTCCTCTTCACATAATCATTAATTTATATGGTCAACAATGTTTTAGGGATCCACAAGTTTTATTTTGCTACAAATAAAGCAATGCAATTCACTAGTCATTTAAAAAATCAAATATTTCACCAAAAGTATTTCCTCATACAAAAAAACGAGAAATTCATTCTATCTAAATACAAAAATTTGCTTCTATGTTTTTATCTAAATACATCTCCAACAATAAGCATGTACAAACTTTAGGCCAAAAAAGTTTCATAGTTTCATAGTTTTTACAGTGTACAACTTTACTCTTCTTTGCAGGGCCTAAAGGGAAAAGGCTATCATATTTTGTTATTCCCAAATTGTTTGTAGTCTTCATTCCTTCAAAAAAAAAGAAAGCAAAAGAAAAACTTAGGCAACCAACAAGCGAAGCAAATTTTGTGATAGCTTCGGTGAGGTTCTATTGACAAGGAGAAGGAACAAGATAGGTCGAAATCAATTTTAAATATATGTTCGCAACTAAACTAGAAATAAATAAAGGCTTCCCAAATGGAAGGCAACTTCAAAACCCTTGCATTCAAGCATTCTAACGTCAACTTGGGACGCTTGAAACGGTCTCAAAAAGTCAACTCCCTCAGCACACAACGAATCATGCCAACAACGAAGGCGCATGCCCCTACATGCCAGTATTAAAAAGGGTGGCTATTGTTTCATCTTCACTAACAAACACTATTTTTGTTTTCCTATACCATAAAATAGAAGTGAACAAGCCATAAAAGAATTCATCAACACATTATGTCGAAAGTATCTACATCAATAACAAAAAACACTTTTAAATCCATGAAATTACAAAGTCTTAACATATGTTAACTTGTAAATCATATGTTTTTTTCACATTCCAACATAAAAATTTAATATCTATATAACAATAAATTTTTTTTTAAAATTCCGTAAAAATAAAAAAATACATTTATACATTCTATTCTATTGCAATTGTCATCGTCTACACCTGTAATATACGTCTATTAAAACAAAGAAAATTCTTTAAGTAATAGAGAGACGCCATCACATTGGATCAGAAGTAAGATATAAGTATGCAATACAACTATCATGGAAAAGAGAAGTATAAAAAACACATGGCAACATATCAGACATTAATTCATTTAATAAAAAAGAAACAAGAAAATATATTTATGGGAGGAAAGACAATGTTAATTTTTTTTTGTAAAATTGATTGGAATTAATAAAACAGATGCTCAGAAAACCTTGAACAATATATGACAGATCTCATTACTTCTAAACAAGCCAACCTAGATTTAAAAAATGCAGAAGGCTTCACTCCTCTCAGGTGTTCAACATTTAGTAGTTTGCTACGGGCAAGGCATAAATTATAAAAAGGAGGAAAACATGTGAAATTTCCCTATTTATGCATGTACCTACCGACCAAGGTAAGGAATTCAAATGCATTTTTATGACAGTTCAACTAAATTCTATTAATAGTGGCAAAGCTTTTGATCCACAAATTGGTGGCACAGATTTCCAGGTGAAACAAGCATACAGTTTGTACATACGCTGAGTCTAATTTCTGCAGGTCAAAAATAAAATAGTGTACACAACAGGGTCTGGGATATTACTATAGCTACTCATTGACTGCCCATGTTAAAAACCAGACTACCCAAAACCTGCGATGAAGAATAGAATACGAAAAACAAAATCTAAGCAACCATCATATGCATAAAGTAAATTGAAATAGACCCCTTCTCTTTCATTTCCTTTGAAGGTATTGTCAATTGACTGGATGTCATTACTCAAGGCTTTTTTAATACAAAGGCTTGTAGTTCGGGCTGTTATCTTTCTTCTATTGACCTGATTTTAAAGTCATCAACAAAAGTTCCTCAATTTCTACAACATCAAAACTTTAATTCTATGCCAGATTACAATTTTATATCTCACAATCGTTATCTATATAAATGTACATGTGATTGTCAGATAATAATGTTTGTGTTCTTTAAGCTACTTTTAGCACAATTCACACATTCCTGACCATTATAAATAATGAAGACCGTATTTTCTTTTGTATATCTCGGTTTGTTTGTGATTTTATTTGAGGCATAATTTGCACAAAACTCTATATTCTGTATTCTTATTGGTGGTGCTACAAATTAGTATTAATAGTACATATGGAGTAACAAAATTTATGTTGGACTGACATGTCTTAGTGGAATGTTATCACAATAATCAAATGGAAATGTTTAAACTACCTGTGCTACTAATGAATATGGACCTTTCATTAAGTAGTTACGCCGGAATCCTGTTTTGTGTTCCCCCTTCTTTCCTTTGGCCCTAGAACCTTGAAGAGATTGATCTTTCATCAGCCATCTCAGTTTTCGTATGTCAAATCAATCATTTTAAAGCTTTTTTTTCAACATTCACATTAGAAACCATGAAGGTAAAAGAAAACAGAGGCACAAGAAGTGAATCTGACCTAAGGTTGGACTAAGAAAGAGACTATTCAAATGGGGCAGTAAATCCAGAGACACTAAAAGGGAGGGGGTATTTTTAAAATAAATTGGTAGTTTTTGGAAGTGTATGAAACAAGTAAGGGGATAAAAATATTCATTATCTTTTCGAAATCTTATCAAATGATATATGGGAAGTTGTGTTAAATATGCATATTTCGTTATTTCTTGGTGAGAACCCCCTGAACAGCTACCAATGATGAGATAATTGCAAAAACAAAACCAAATAATGTGGAAGGTAGGGCACAGTAGAAGATTTATTTTGAAATGAAGTGAAACAAGAAATCTAAAGCTAGGCAAAGAAAGATGTAGCGCGACTCGTGTGATACTTAACAGCAAAATGGTTTATGGATCTGGTGCATGATACTAATATATTTTTTTCTTTGACTAAGTACTCTCTACCAACCCCAGTAGTGTCCATGTTTGAAGCACCACCTTTTCATAAACTAGCTATCTCGGAAGGGGCAATGATATATTGACAAATGTCTTGCAATGATCAATGGAAATGAAGGATATATGCTAGCAAAAAAAGGAAGCATGAAAGGAATCCATATTCTTTGTACCATGTAACCAGTCCTCATAGAAAACAGGTAAAATTAAAAGGCAATTACAGATGTTGTAGATTTGGTATCAGCGTGCTACACTTGAATCAAGTGTCAAAGGTCCTCCCTATCACCCATAGATAAACGCTCCTCCTTGTCACATTTCACCCAATTGGCTGTAAATTAACCCACATATAAGACCCAATTCACTTCATATCAGATTGCACACCTCACCTTCAAGGCTTCATATCATACAATATACCATGTTTCAACAAGTGTAATTTTTTGCAAGTAGAAATGTTAAATCTATTGTTTTGTGTTGATTAAGATAAAATGTGAAATAAGAGCCTACTATAAATGGTATAGTAGCAATAAATGAATAACACTTAAGTACATAAATTACACCCAAGCAAACTAAGCAATGAAGTACAAAACCCTAAGTGCAAAGAGAGGGTGAGAAACCTTAGCCAATTCACAATGAAATATGAATTGTGTTGAAGTGATAATCAGGTGAACAGAATGGCTAAAGCGTCACACGAGAGAAAAAGATGTAGATATAGAGATATAGGTTGGACTAGGGTGCACTCAGAGAGGATAGGGTGTTTGTGGGCGCCCTAGGCCTATTTCTGGGTGCCTAGGTCTATGGAAAAGCTAAGAAAACCTCCTCCGAGGTGTCACTGAGGTGTTCTCCTTTAGTCACCTTTGGTCGCTTCAAGTTCATACCAAGATCGCCGAGATTGTTGTAAACCTACAATGAAATATGAACCTGCAAAATCCTCAAATGGACATCAAATCCTAAAAAATAAATATGCAGAATGAGGGTTCATATTATCCTCGGCTTTCACAATGGTGAACTTATAACTAATCATTGCACTACATCTCAAACCCAATGTGCTTTCTATGTGTGTGTGTGTGTGTGTGTGTAGAATCATGCTCTATGTGGGTGAGTGCACCAAGTTGGGGGGCCAAAAAGTGGACAAGAATCCGGAAAAAAAGTAAAACACGCTACGCGTTTTAATTTGTTTGGCTCGGGAATCACCAAAGCATAACGCATACGTGTTATGCTTATTATAAATTAAAAAATAGGCCCGAGCCTCTATCATTTTGCCTCCCTCAAACGCGAGTTTCAGAGCTTAACCGTGCCCTCAAGTTTTTCATTCAATTGGATCTCAAGCTCAAAGGATCATTTCTAGATCGTGGGAAGATCTGAATCGATGATGGCGCCACGGAGAAGAGGTAAGCACAATTATTTTCTCAAAATTGCATTGAAATATGATAATTATAGATTAAAATTTGAATTGAATACATATTTTTTATTGTTATAGTTAGAGGTCGAGGGAATCAACCATAACCAAACCCTGTTATTCTGTCATCCCTCCCGACACTCCCACAGTTGCTCAACATCCCTCGGGTAGTCAAGAAGATTTAGCAGCCCAAATAGTTGAAAACAAAATTGAAATTGAGGATTTAATCAAAACAATGAGGGATGCACAATCTACAAACCCCCACCGCGCCTCTCTTGCAAACACATTGGAGGCATTACTTGTTCAAATTGACACGTTAGCAATAGGGCAAATTGATATTCGGACAACTTACGAGAGAGGGTTGTAGGGTTTATTATTCCAACAAATTGTCATATGTGGATGTAAAGAAAAAGAAATTTCAAAAGAACTCATATGCCTTATTCATGGACCCCTGCACTAATTTTCCTATTCGTTGACATGTAAACAATTTCCCATCCATTGGTGCAATAATAATTTGATTAAAAATAATTTTTGGGACCGATGGTGGATGGTGTTTGATTTTCCACCTTGTAATAACAACGAGGTGCCACTATACTTTCTGAGGAAACTCTATTACGAGTTTATCCTCAACGAGATCCCAAATTATTTTGATTTCCAAGATTTCTAGGGCCGAGGAAAAGGATTTGCACAGGATCGACTAGGTGCACAACGTGCACCTATTCAGCAGGGTAGATTCCACGCACAGAAGCCCCCTCACCCTAAGATTTTCCCTCAAGCAGTGAAGGAGACAGTAGAGATTGATACACTCCACATGCTTCAGGGGCTATCTCTGTGACCCTTGTTGACATACGAGGAGATTTCTGAGCCAGATGCTTGTGGAGGTACATAGAGTATTCCCTCAGGGAGTACTAGCATGAGGCCACATCTTTGCTCGTCATGTGGTAGCATATGTTTGGGGCTCAAGGAGGATGATACTTTCATGCGTACTGATTTGGGTGCACTGGTGCTAGGGGTGAACACGATAATGTCACTATGTCGAGATGTCCTTTTGAGTGAGACATTTGGATTACATTCATGGCGTCACCATCATAGGTAAATTTGTTATGTTTTGTTATGTGTATTACAAAAAGTTTGGAGTACACGATTTACTTATATATGTTAAATTTTTGAAATAATTGTATTTGTACATGTACATGCATTGATATTATAATGTGCGGGAGGCGCATCTTCATCCCGACCACGAGGCGGCGAGGACCATGCACACACATACATTCACGAGAGGTAATTTAGAATGTTAATTATGTAAAATTTTCACATCACATACATGTATGTGTGTGTGTGTATTAGTTTTGAAGTCAAATTTATGTATGTTTTTCATATTTATATATGTTCTTGTATGTCCATCTAACTCACGTGATATACATGTTTGATAAAGATGTTGACTTCACTAGACACCCCACCATCTTCTGCGAAAAGTAGATAAAGGTGTTGCCGCTGTGATTTCATCTATGCATAACTCACTGAGGTATTCAAACAACACGTAAATTTTGTTAAATTTCTCGTGTAATTCATATTATGTTAAATTACATGTTAGTAATGTCTTTCATTGTAGAATTATTAAATTATGTTAATAATGTCCTTCATTGTGTATATGTAGGAGTTACCTGCGATAGGTAGCAACCCTGTTCATTTGATTCACAGGCGTGGTGGGGTAAAAACAATAGTTCTATATTGATAAAATTAGTTAAAATATTGTCATTATGTAGATACATGTACTTAGCTCTATTTTCACTAATTCTGATGTTAGATTTTTTCTGATCTTATGTGTATGTAGGGAACTTGACCCCCTCCATTTTGACTTCGAGGCACGGACTCCTCCATCTCGATCGTCTTCGTACCCCCATCCAAATGTACTGCGGGAGCTCAGATGACTCATCGAGCGTGAGATGCAAATTTGCATGTGATCGACAACTTGCGGTAAGTTTGTGTATTTATGTTAATACTTTCATTCTAGCATGGTCTTAAATACATGTTGAAAACATATATAAATTAAGTTTTGATAAAAAAATATTGTTTGCATTTACAGGCTCATCTACAGGCGAGTATTCAGCGGAAGAGGACTCGAAGCATGGCCTCAGATGATCCAAAGTCATCTCATGGATCTCCATCTTAGTCTAAGGGAGGGCCTTCTTGAGTAAGGCCAAGAGAGGGATAGATTTTGATGAGTAGGAAATATATATGTCTTACACATGACATTGTTTTTGTATGCCTATGTGCATGGCATTGTATGTACGCCTATATGGCATTTGAACTTGATGGTATATGACCTATTTGGGCATTTTTGTATTTATTATGCACATTAAAATACTATTTGGAACTTGATAATTTTGTATGAGACCTTACGTTTATGAGATTATTTTCGCATGAATCTAATATGATGTGCACTTGACAATATTTAAGACATTATGGATTATTTTTTCATTTATTGGTGATGTACATGTACTAGCATTTTCAATGTATAATATGCATCAAACTTTGGAAATCAATATTTATATAATGTATGTATATAAAGAGTTACCTAATCTGAGTAATTATTCATTCAATTTATCAATGTGTATATGTGTATTTACCTTACTTGTGCTTCTTCTTGCTCATGGTCTCTTTGTATTGGTTCTATCTTATCATGCACTTACTTACATTATTCTATGCTTCGTAGTCTTCTCCCCTGTTAAAACACGCGATAGTCATCACAATTTGATGCCTTTCATCTGTTGATTTTTGAGAATGTCTCTCCATATACATTACTCAATGCTTGAGAATGTCTCAGATGTAATGACATTGATTCGGACACTCAATGATTCTTGATTGTCTAATCTGTCAATTTATTATTACCTTTAAATATGTAGGCATTTCAAGTTATTTAGAAATCACATAACACCCTTCACTAGGCTTGATGACTACCCATATCCTTTTAAGGTGCTTTTGAAAGCATCCATGGGTTTATCATAACATAAATTATCAATGAATGGAAGGTCACTAAGTTGTAGGCCAGCTAACTCCCATAGAACTAAACAAGAAAGATTTACTAGGTGATTGATAACTCCTATGTGTTCTTAGACATACCACTGTCAAATTCATTTTTAAGCCAATCTAGTCATTCGGGGCTCTTAGCGACTACGCCCACACGGGGTACCCCAAAGCATGGGGAGCATAGGGAACCAAAATGATGCTCCACTAACGTTCACGAGGACACCTGATGTGTTTCGTAGTTGGTTCGATCCCATGAGCTTTCGTTTGCAAACTACTGACCTCTTCGAGCCCTACTGTTTGACTCAATTGCACTATTTCTCACGTTTGCAAACAAATAGCATGTTGAGAGAGAACCATATGGAGACGGAGAAAACCGCGAGAGGCTTTCAAGAGGTCCCCACCGTGGAGTTTTGGAGAATCTAACGAGATGTCTCTAGAGTGCCATGGAGTCGAGAAATCACATGTCAATCGAAGATATGGCGCGATTGGGTCTTAGGGCTCTTACGAGGACTATGCCGGAAGGGGTAGCCCAAAAGCACGGGAGCGTAGGGAACCAAAATAAAGCCTCCAATAGCATTCACCAAGCCACCTCGATGTGTTGGCGTAGTTGGTTGGTCCCACGAGCCTGTTTGTAAACTACACCCCTCAGCACCCTACTGACTTACTACATGCACTATTTCTCACGTTTGTAAACAATAGCATAGTGAGAAAGAACCGGATGGAGACGGAGAAATCCATGAGATAGTTTTGTAGAGGGCCCCAACATGGATCGGATCGACGAGACATCTCTAGGTGCCATGGAATTCGAGAAATCACCCATGAAGATATGGCGTGTTTGGGCCTCGGGGCTCTTAAGGGACTACACTAGGATGGGGTAGCTTTGAAAAGCACGAGGAGCATAGGGAACCAAAAAAATGCTCACTAGTGTTCACCAAGGCCATTTGGACATGTTGGCCTGAATGGTTTGGTCCCACACGCTACCGTTTGCAAACTACAACATCTAGCAACCTTACACTGACTCAGACTGCACTATTTCTCGCGTTTGTAAACAATAGGACAGCGAGAGAATCGAACAAAGAAAGAAAAAACCGTGAGAGGATTTCGTATAGTGGGACTCGACATGGAGCTGTTAGATCTTACGAGACATCTCTAGGTGCCACGGAGTTTGAGAAATCACCCGTCAAAGATATGGCGTGTTTTGGTCTCAGGGCTCTTAAGAGACTACGCCCGAACAACGTAGCCCAAAAGAACGGGGAGTGTAGGGAACCAAAAAATGCCTCTAATAGTGTTCAAAGAAGCCATTTAGATGTGTTGGCTTAGATGGTTTGGTCCCACACGCTACCATTTGCAAACTACACCCCTACGCATGAACCCTACATTGACTCAAACTGCACTATTTCGCACGTTTGCAAACAATAGGACAACAAGAGAACCGGATGGAGATAGAGAAAACCGTGAGATAATTTCATAAGCCCAATATGGAGCTATGGATCTGACGATATGTCTCTAGGTGCCATGGAGTCGATAAATCACCCGTCGAAGATATGGCGTGTTTGGGCCTCGGGGCTCTTAAGCGATTACACCGGATGGGGTAGCCCAAAGCACGGGGAGCCCCCGTAGGGAACCAAAACAAAGCCTCCAATAGTGTTCACCAGCCACCCCAATGTGTTGGCCTAGACGGTTCGGTCCCACACGCTACCATTTGCAAACTACACCCTCTCGACTGACCCTCTACACTTTACTCAAACTACATTATTTCGTGCATTTGCAAAGCAACAATAGGACAACGAGAGAGAACGGATGGAGAGAAAAAAACCATGAGAGATGATTTCATAGTGAGCCCCGACGTGGAGCTTACGGATCCGAGGAGATGTCTCTAGGTGCCACGGAGTCAATAAATCACCCGTGGTCGAAGATATGGCGTGTTTTGGGCCTCGGGCTCTTAAGTGACTATGCCCGAACTGGGTAGCTTCCTAAAAGCAAGGGAGCATAGGGAACCAAAAAAATATCTAGTAGCATTCACTAGGCCATTTAGATGTGTTAGCTAGATGGTTTTGGTCCCACACGCTACCGTTTGCAAACTACACCCTAGTGAAATTCTACACGACTGACAAACTGCCACTATTTCACGTCAATAAAACAATAGGACAATGAGAGAAATGGATGGAGACGGAAAAACCACGAGAGACTTTCATAGTGGGTCCCAGAAGTGGAGCTATCGGATCTAACGAGATGTCTCTAGGTGCCCGGAGTCCGAGAAATCACCGTCGAAGATAGTGTGTGTGTTTGGGCCTCGGGGCTCTTAAGCGACTACCTCCGGACGGGGTGGCCGCAAAGCACGGGGAGCATAGGAACCGAAAAGAAGCCTCCACTAGTTCACCGGCCAACCCGATGTGTTGGCATAGTTGGTTCGGTCCCACGAGCTTCCGTTTGCAAACTAAACCCTCTCAGCCCTCTACATGACTCAAAATGGTACTATTTCACGCGTTTGTAAACAAACAAGCACATCGAGAGAACCCAGGATGGAGAAAGAGAAAACCACGAGAGAATTTTGTATAGTGACTTCAACGTGGAGCTCTCGGATGACGAGACATCTCTAGTGCCACAGAGTCCGAGAAATCACCTGTCTGATTGAAGATATGGCGTGATTGGGCCTCGGGGTGGTTCTTAAGTGACTACGCTCAATTATCGATACTTCATTACGATTTTCTTCGCCTACTATGTTGTTTTTAGAACTACCCGGTTTGATTTGTGAAGTTGAAGATTACTAGGATTAATAAAAATAATCAACTTGGCATGTTGTCCTTAATATTATCCATGATCCACATTAGGCCCCTCTCTACGAAACCATCTCGTGGTTTTCTCCGTCTCCATCCGGTTCTCTCGCGTGTGTCTATTGTTTCAAAACACGAGAAATAGTACGATCTCGAGTGTAAAAGGTTGTTAGATGTTGTAGTTTGCAAGCGGTAGCATGTGGGACCAAACCGTCACAACACATCCAAATGGCCTAGTGAACACTAGTGGAACATTTGTTTTGGTTCCCCTACACTCCTCGTGCTTTGGACTACCCCGTCCGGGCGTAGTCCCTTAAGAGCCTGAATGAGGCCCAAACATGCCATATCTTTCGACGGGTGATTTCTTGACTCGTGGCACCTAGAGATGTATCGTCAGATCGAGACCTCACGCCGAGACCGAATACGAAATTCTCTCATGGTTTTTTCCGTCTCCATTTGTTCTCTCATTGTCTATTGTTTGCAAGCGTGACAAATAGTGCAATTGAGTCAGTCGATGTAGGGTCTGCAGAGGGTGTAGTTTGCTAAACAAAGCTCGTGGGA
This sequence comes from Taxus wallichiana var. yunnanensis, assembly GCA_018340775.1. Taxonomy (NCBI): domain Eukaryota; kingdom Viridiplantae; phylum Streptophyta; class Pinopsida; order Cupressales; family Taxaceae; genus Taxus; species Taxus wallichiana. The sequence continues at coordinate 186,979,529 of CM031240.1, read as the reverse complement.
CCGAACTAACTATGCCAACACATCGGGTGGCTATTGAACACTAGTGGAGGCTTCATTTTGGTTCCCTACGCTCCGTGCTTTTGAAATTACTCCCGTCCGGCGTAGTCGCTTAAGATCCCCGAGGCCCAAACACGCCATATCTTCGACAGATGATTCTCAGACTCGTGGCACCTAGAGATGTCGTCACAAGCTCGACAACTCCATGTTAGGGCCCTCTACAAAAACCTCTTGTGGTTTTATCCGTCTCCATCCGGATTCTCGCTTGCTATTGTCAGTAAGTGCGAGAAATAGTGCGATCTAAGTCGAGTGTAAAGTTGCTAGATGCTATAGCTTTTGCAAAGCGATAGCGTGTGGGACCAAACCGTGCTGGTCCAACATGTCCAAATGGCCTGGTGAATGCTCTGGAAGATTTTTTTGGTTCCCTACTCTCCCCTGTAATTTCGGGCTACCTCGTTGGGCGTAGTCTCTTAAGAGCCCTGAGACCAAAACACCTTATATCTTCGACGGGTGATTTCTCGAACTCCGTGGCACCTAGAGATGTATCGTCGAGATCCAAGAGCCACATGTCAAGGCCCACTACGATAGACTCTCGTAGTTTTTTCCATCTCCATTTGGTTCTCTCATTGTCCTATTGTTTGTAAACGTGAGAAATAGTGTAGTCAAGTCGGTGTAGGGTTGCGAGAGGGTGTAGTTTGCAAACAAAAGCTCGTGGGAGCAAACCAACTATCGCCAAAAATGGTGTGGCTAGGTGAACACTATTGGATCATTCGCTTTGGTTCCTACACTCCCCGTGCTTTCAGTTACCCCGTCCAAGGGCGTAGTCGCTTAAGAGCCTACGACCCAAACACGCCATATCTCACATGTGTGATTTCTCGGACTACTGTGGCACCTAGAGATGTCATGTCAAATCCAAAGCTTTATGTGGGGCCCTCTACAAAACCCTCTTGCAGTTTTCTCCGTATCTAGTTGGTTCTCTCGTTGTGCTTTTGTCTGTCAAAACACGAGAATTAGTCTGGACCGATTGATGTAAGGTCGCTAGATGTTGTAGTTTGCAAAACAGTCGGCGGGGTGCGACCGAACCATCTAAGCCAACACGCCTAAATGGCCTCGGTGAGCACTACTAGAGGATTTTTTGGTTCCCTACGCTCCCCGTGCTTTCGGGCTACCTCATTCAGCGTAGTCTCTTAAGAGCCCCGAGACCAAAACACCTTATATCTTCGACAGTGATTTCTTGGACTCCATGGCACTAGAGATGTCTTGTTGGATCTCGAGAGCTCCATGCCAGGCACACTCTACGAATGCCTCTCATAGTTTTTCCGTCTCCATTTAGTTCTCTCGTTGTCCTATTGTTTGTAAACAGCAAGAAATAATAAGGGCGGTGAAAGTGATCGATGTAGGGCTCAGAGGGTGTAGTTTACAAACTAAGCTCATGGGACCGAACAAACTATGCCAACACATCAGGGTGACCAGTGAACGCTAGTGGAGTATTCATTTTGGTTCCCATGCTCCCCATGCTTTCGGGCTACCCCTGTCTGGGCATAGTCGCTTAAGAGCTCGAGGCCCAAACACGTCATATCTTCGATGGGTGATTTCTCGACTCGTGGCACCTAGATATGTCGTGTCGATCCGACACCTCACGTGCCATGGCCCACTACGAAATCCTCTCGTGGTTTTCTCTCTCTCCATTCAGACCGAGTCGAGTTGTAAGGTTGTCCATTCACAATCACCCGAATATTATAGGTGGTTCATACAAAATAGGTGGTGAAATGGGAATTTTAATAAGATATTTTTACAATATAGGTGGTGAAATGAGATTTTTTTTTGGTGTTCCTTTCTAATATTTAATTTTTCTTAGCTTCACTTGGCTTCAAGAATAATAACTCTCTACTAATAGTGCCAACCACGTGAAGGTGGGAAGCTTTTGGCACCACTACCCTACATAAACATGTTAGTAAGCAATTAAATAGAATTTTAAATCATACAAAATTTAAACAAAATCATTTAAGTAAATATTCAAATTAAATTCATGAAGAACATACCTTTGCAAATTCAATCCAATGAACTACAAGGATCAACTCTATTCTCATGTAATAAAGCAATAATTGCTTCATGATCCGATTCACAAACCTTCCATGATTTTTGTTTCATGGTTGACCTCGATATTTGATCAATTTAATATTTTTGCAAGGACCAAATGTGAATAGTGAAGTATCTTCCAATGTACTTCATAGTCTTCAAACAACCAAATGTTTGATTTTTTTATAGGATATCGTCGAAGCCAAGTTCTAGTTATTACCAGCGATCCAGTTGGGATACTCGAGTCTTCACCATCAATGACTGGCATGGAAGTCAAAAAAATTCCCCTCTACAAAGCGAGATAAGAAGTAGTACATTCCCTCTTAGAATTAAATTCCATCGTGATAAGCGTAAAAAACGTGCCCTATGTCTCAAAAAAATTAAAACTATT